>OY728163.1:819305536-819329122 GCA_963277665.1 Viscum album | reverse complement strand
TCATTAAAATGGAATATTTTTATATGAATCATTTTACTAAATGAAAAAAGTTATGTTTCATTTAATATAAGTGATGAAACAAACATTTTCCGCCGCTGTGATTATTATTTGATCTATTTCTTCCTTAACCAGCCATAATACACTAGTGCAGAAAACATTTTTTACGTCGGTTATTTTTCATTATTTACGTCGGTTTTTAGGCGACGTTAATACGGACGACGTTATAAATAACATTTTTTACATCGGTTATGTAAAACCCGACGTAACATCCATAACATCACGGTGTTTATCACGTCGGTTCATTAATAACCGACGTGAAAAATGATGGGGGATGGGGATTTATAACGGCGGTTATTATATAACCGCCGTGATAAACTGCGGGTGGGGGGTTTTAGCACGTCGGTTATTTCTAAACCGATGTGATAAAATGACGGGGATATCGTTTATCACGTCGTTTATGACATAACCGACGTGATTAACCCTTCCCCGGTCCTATTATCATGTCGGTTTCTTAACTAACCGACGTGATAAAAAGGCCTGGGAAGCTTTTTAGAACGTCGGTTATCCAATAACCGACGTGGTAAATCGATTCCCAGGCCTTTTAGCACGTCGGTTATCTTAAGAACCGACGTGATAAAAGGCCCGGGAATGGTTTACCACGTTGGTTCTCGAAAAAACCGACGTGATAAACCCCCACCGATTTATTTACCACGTCGGTTATTTTATAACCGACGTGAAAGCGATATTTTTTTTTAAAATAATTGCACTGCTCTCACCAAAAAGCAACCTGAAACCAAACAGAAATAACCATGCCAGCCCTCCCCCAAGCCCCAACTGAACTCCACCCTCATCTATACCCACCTAACAACCTGGCCAGCCCTCCCCCACCACATTGGATCCCCACCACAACCCTTGGACACCCCCCCACCCCTTGGACAGCCCCCCACCCTCATTTACACCCCCACGACCCCTAGTACAGCCTCAAACACCCATTGGACACCCCTCCCATATCCCTTGGACACCCCCACCCTCATTTACACCCCCTAGACCCCTAGTACATCATCAAACACCCATTGGACACCCCCCACACCTTGACAACCCTCCCAGACCCCTTGGACACCCCCCCGACCCCTGGACACCCCCCAGCCCTTGGACAGCCCCAAACACCCCTTGGACACCCCTCCCATATCCCTTGGACACCCCCCACCCCTTGGACACCCCCACCCTCATTTACACCCAACCGGCCCCTTTGACAGAACTCCCATACACCTTGGACACCACTCCCATATCCCTTGGACACCCCCCCACCCCTTGGACACCCCCACCCCTTCGACAGCCCCCCACCCTCATTTACACCCCCCGAACACTAGGACAGCCCCAAACACCCCTTGGACACCCCTCCCATATCCCATGGACACCCCCACCCCTTGGACACCACCCCACCCCTTGGATAGCCCCCCAACCCCCTGGACACCCCCCCGACCCCTTGGAAACCCCCCCGACCCCTTGGAAACCCCCCCATCCCCTTGGAAAGCCCCAAAAACCCCTTGGACACCCCTCCTATATCCCTTGGACAGCCCCCCACCACTTGGACACCCCCACCACTTGGACACCCCCCCCCCCCCCACCCTCATTTACACCCAACCGACCCCTTGGACACCCCTCCCATATCCCTTGGACACCCCCCACCCTCATTTACACCCCCCCGACCACTAGGACAGCCCCAAACACACCTTGGACACCCCTCCCATATCCCTTGGACACCCCCCAAACACCCACCCACCCCCTTGGAACCTCTCCCCCCATAGCAAAATCCAGACCAGAAAAACCATCAACAGTAGACCAAAACAAGAAGTAGAGAAAAATTAAACATTCACTTATATAACATTCAAAACTTACACTGTCAACTTCAAAAAAAAAATAAATCCAACCTAAACGACTACGAATTACACAATTACATTGACAATATTCAAAATTATATTTTACATTACAAACAACTAAATGTCAATCAAACCTGTAAAATAATTTGACCACTCCACTAGTAAGTGTTTGATATCTTCAGCAGTAAAGGGTGGAGGGTCATCAAAAAGCTACAAAGGATATGTATAGTAGTCAACGTGTATAATGAATAAATCAAATTGAAATATTATGAGAAAGAAGAAATCTTACCAGGTCAAAACTCAGAACTGTCCCAGTTGTTATTATTTCATACATAAATCTTAACATGTAATATCCACATTCGATGATGCCTTGTTGCTCATGACATTTCTGTTTGAATGAGTGTAAATTCAATATATTATTTTAATGTAATAAATCAAAATGTACAAATTATAAATGGATATTTACTTTCGCATGTACATATTTGATCTTGAAATTCCTTTTCTTTGCGCTTTTTCGAAAGTGGACCCATGCCCTGTTAGAAAAAAATACGAATGGGGTAAATTTAAAATTCATTATAATATATAAAACTATTGTAAAATTGAAACTTACGTTTCCAATATATTCTTAAAACTTTCTCGCACATTATCATGGAGAGAGCATATCCAATAAAGTGCTTTCTCCCTAGGGCAAAAAACCCCTAACATCCAATGATCCCTGATAAAAGGAAATTTAACATTAGTGGTTTTTTATGTTAAAAGATAATTTACTCTTTGAGAGGGATGTGTTTCATACCTCTCACAAAAAGTCATCATCCAACATTATGTGATTACATTCTTTTCAAATCTATCAGCAATATAAATCATTCTTTATTCCTCATCCAATGCACATGCTTCAGGGGAAATCAATTGTGGGTCCACGAATCCATATACATCTGTCAGCTCATTCCTCTCACAAATTTTATACAGATACCTAATACAAAGCAGACATAAGTATACATTTTTAATAAATATAATGCAAGGAAAAGGTGTTAAGACTTACATGATAAAAATTTGCACCACGTTGATGCCCAACTTATCTCCAGTGACAAACTCCATGATATCAGTTTTCATAATCCCCACACTTAGTTCACGTCCACATACATGAGCTTCCATTGTAAAGTCATAATGATCCGCCAACATATTTGAATATCTTAAAAATTTGTCAAGACTGCTAGTATCTGCATCTGATGTCATAGATATCTGTCTTTGTTGTTGTCTATACAGTATTTCTTTACCTTTGAAGTATTCCCGTAAAAATAAATTGAAAAATATATTAGTTTTCAAATGATAAAACATTAATAAAAATATAAAATAAAAGATATAATATCTATACCTCTATGGTAATGAGTCGAAGAAGTCTGGATGGCCAAAGTAAAAAATGGCCGATACTATGTCGAACTGTCGTCACCTCATCTATAGGTAATGGTATCTGAGCTGATCTATATATAATATCCTGTACAGTGACCCTCTGATTCTCTACCTCTAACTGTTGATGATGAACTGTATCTCCTATACAATATACCATCCCATATGCAACTATATGATGTTGAGGATCATCAACATACAACTCACAATAAGTAGGTAGCTGCGGCGGAGGAGGAGGATCAAAAATGGGGTCCGCAGGCTGAGGCGGGAGAGTGGGAGCTACTGGGAGAGGTGGAGTGGGAGCTGCACCCTGAAATTGTCTTTGCAAGTATGCAATCATAAACTGCACCGATGCTCTAATCTTGTCCTCCATTTTCACATTAATATTATGGACTTCCGCCTCCATGGATTCTATTTTTTTTATAAACTTCCTCAACATTAGAAGTTGAGGAACGTGGCAACACTTTTCTTACTGATACACCTGCCGGATATCCTCTTACACGGCCAGGATGTTCGGGCTTTCCCAATGCCAAAGATAAAATATCTTCCCTCCCAGATGGTGTAAATGTCCCCTGTGAACTCTGCTCCTCAAGAGAGTCCTGTAATAATTAATTGAACATTTCTATAATGATTGGAAATATATGACGAAAATAGTAAACTTAAATAAATAAAATAGATATCTTACAATCCTCTCAACTACGAGTCTCGATTCTTCCGAAAGATATTGTCCTTTTTTTCCCTTCCGATCTCTTTTCCATTTCTCATGTCTAGATGGAGGGGATGGAGGGGCCACCTCTCCAGAGCTTGAAGACTCAGCTCTTAGTTGTTGAAATTTTTCTGCCATCATTTGTACTTCCAATAATGCATACCCTCCCCGAGATAAACTATGAGGGTATACATTTTTAGAATGGATCTCTTGATGAGCTTTCCTTGTTTGCTGTAAATTAAGAAAAAGTAATCATTAACAAAACAATAATAAGATCATGTATATAAGAAAGCTTATAAAAGTTTACATTGCCCT
This sequence comes from Viscum album, assembly GCA_963277665.1. Lineage (NCBI taxonomy): Eukaryota > Viridiplantae > Streptophyta > Magnoliopsida > Santalales > Viscaceae > Viscum > Viscum album. The sequence goes on along the minus strand of OY728163.1, from coordinate 819,324,817 downwards.
TACCAAAAATGATTCTTTTCTTCTACTTTCAAAAAATTGTCTCCATGTGTCTTCATCTATAAAAGGATATATACGACATGGATTCTCACGACTCCTTTGACCATAAATGAAATCAGATGAGAGGGTTGATTTGAAATCCCTCCATCTCTTAGCAGCCAACGATAATCATTTCTTCCTAACTCCTCCAGTGTCAGGAATATCAAATGTCATCTGATAAAAAAGACGTTAAAAATATTATATATACTAGAAACATTTAAAGAACAGTCAAACAATAGCAAAAGATCTTACCAAAATGGTCTCCCACAGCTGAGAAATTATCGCCTTATCCACACTTCTCCAATCATCATAGAGAATGCTTACTTTTCTCTTAGCCTGAGTTGCTACAAAACCCTAAAAATCTTTAGCATTTGAACCTCTAGGAAGATCATCATCATCAAACTCCACGACTATCCTCTCCTCCTTCGTACGGGCAAGTGATAATTTTGGTAAACGTGTGCACCAACGCTTACCAACCTTTGAACTCATTTTCGTAATAGGAGCATGTGAATGTTCCTCCCCAGATGTATGACCAATATGCTCATCTCCAGAATCATGTGGCTGATCAACTGATTGATCTTTCATTTTCCTTCAAATCAAAAAAACAAACATTAGTTCACAAATATACAAATTCAAATATTGTAATACTACTTAATCATAAAATAGAAAAGTGTACTAAATTACATAATAGTAAACATTGGTAATATGGTAAGCATGTTAAACAATGATAAACATGGTAAACACAGTCTGTTGTACCCCTCTCTCTTGGATTTTAATGATCACAATCACTCTTATTATGTTCTAACTTGTTTTCAAGTGTTTTTGTTGATAGGAAAAAGGTTGCCAAGGAGTTGGCCCAAGAAAGCTGAAAAGTGGACTCACTGAGTCCACCGGTCAGCCGGTGTGAGCTCACTGGCCGGCCGGAGGACCCAGGCAGTAGACTTGCCCACTGCCTGGTGTCACCGGCCGGCCGCTAGCTCACCACCGGCCGGCCGGTGGTCCAGACAGAGCGCCGGCCGGCCGCTGGATCACCACCGGCCGGCCGGTGGACCAGACAGAGATACTTCCTCTCTGTCTGGACCACCGGCCGGCCGCTGGCTCATCACCGGTCGGCCGGTGGACCAGACAGAGCTTTGCTCTGGACCACCGGCCCACCGGTGATCCACCACCTGCCAGCCGGTGCGCCCATGACTTCTCCTCTTTACGGTTTTTATTTTTTTATCATTTTGGTTTGATACATGTTTTAATAAGTAAAAAATTTACAATATCTAACATTATATGAAAAAACTAAATGTATACAAGAAATAAACATGTGTTACTTGTAATTTTAGGAATTTACAGTGGGATTGTTTTCCCAAATTCCTTCATCGTGATCGTTCCTTATGGCACAAACCATGTATTCAACATACTCATCATTATGTTCTGTTAATCATTCCATGGAAGTAGGGATCTCACATAAATAAGCATCTTCATCAAATTCATCCACACCAACATATTGTTTTTTCCCTTGTAAAACAACAGCCCACTGCATATCTGATTGATCTACTACATAGAAAATTTGTTTGGCATGTGTTTCCATTATAAAAGAATCAGTTGTGTCTTCCAATCTATTCAGATTAACAAGTGTCATTCCAAATTCATCGTGTCTGACACTGTTGTTACCGATAAACCATTTACAGTTAAAAACAGGAACTTTAATTTTAACGTAATCAGCCTCCCATATGTCTTCAATCACTCCATAATATGCACTTGATGCCGAAATTGGGTTTCTGTCCTTAGCACTCGAAAAAATGCATTGCTTCTGCAAACACCAATACACCACAATTCTGAACTGCACTTATATTGTCCTGAGCTTTCGTATGAAATGTATAGCCATTAATGTCATAAGCGGACCATGTTATCACATTTAAAGATGGACCACCCACTATCCATTTTAATGTCTCTGATACATCTGATCTACCAAGAAAGGTCTTTTTAAACCATGGCAAAAAAGTTTTGTTGTGCTCATTCAAAATCCACATTTCTTTCTTCTTTGGATGACATTGTTTCAACTCATTAATATGCAATGTGATATACGGTTGAACATGAGCTATGTTATTCAAGATGTATGATTCTAACTTCTTCATCTGTTCAGCTGACAGTGATTTGACTTTCATGCCACGAATCCCCTTTCCCTCATTATTAAACCGTTCATGGAAAGATGGAGGCAAACCTATGTGTTGCGCTGTAGCCAAGTAGCTCGTACAAAACTCTGCTACCTCCTCAGAAATATACTTTTCAATAATGGAGGATTCAGGTCGATATGGATTTTTAACATATCCCTTTAATATTTTCATATACCTTTCAAAAGGATACATCCAACGAAGATATATAGGTCCACAAAGCTTTATTTCTCGAACCAGATGAATCATTAAATGCACCATCATATCAAAAAAAGTTGGAGGAAAATACATTTCCAACTGACAAAGTATAAAAATTGAATCCTTTTCCAAAATGTTCAAAGCATTCACATCAATCTCCTTGTTACAAATTGAATTGAAAAAGTAACACAACCTCATTATAGTCTTTCTGACACGGATGGGCAATATTCCATGCAGTGCAACTGGTAGAATTTTTTGCATCATGACGTGACAATCATGTGATTTCATACCTATCAACTTCAAGTCTTTCAATGAGACAAAATTTTTTACATTTGAAGAATAACCTTGAGGCACTTTGATATCATGAAAACTCTGACAGAAGCTACTTTTCTCCCTCTTCGATAATGTATGACAAGCTGGGGGAAGAAATGTTCGTCTTCCCTTAGGAGTGGGAGCTAACTCCAAACGTATTCCCATTGATAGTAGGTCTAACCTTGCATTCAACCCATATTTTTTCTTTCCTTTAATATCTAGCAATGTTCCGATCAAAGAATCACAGATATTCTTCTCCACGTGCATGACATCAATATTATGTTTGACTTCATGATACCTTCAATATGGTAGATCAAAAAATATTGACCTTTTCTTCCAAATATATCTATCATTACCAGATTTCTGTGTCTTTCCCAATGTCACATCAAGGTTTTTCACCCTCTCAAAATAAAAATCTGGGGATAAAGGTTTTGGAGCAGTATCAAATTCTTGTGAGCCATTGAATGCCTTTTTTAGTCTTCTATAAGGGTGATCCATAGGCAAAAACTTTCGATGACCCATGTACACTGTTTTCCTCCCATGATGCAATTGACAATATGACGTCTGTTGTTCGCAAATTGGACATGCATTATGCCCTTTAACACTGTATCCAGACAAATTTCCATATGCTGGAAAGTCATTTATAGTGAATAGAAGCACTGCATGCAGTTGAAAATATTCCATTTTATAAGAATCATACACCCTAATACCATCAGCCCATAACAGTTTCAAATCATCTATCAGCGGTGACAAGTATACATCAATATCATTGCCGGGTTGCTTTGGACCAGAGATCATGATACTCAACATGACATATTTGCGCTTCATACAAACTTCAGGAGGGAGGTTTTAAATTACCAATAAAACAGGCCATGAACTATGTGTGCTAATGAGGGTTCGGTATGGATTCATTCTATCTGTGCACAAGCCTAGTCTCAGATTTCTAATTTCATTTCCAAATATAGGGTACTGGGCATCAATTTTCTTCCATTGTGTACAATCATCTGGATGACGTATTTTTCCATCACATACCCGCTCATCAGCATGCCATCTTAACCTTTTTGAATCATGTGTATTAGAAAATAAACATTTGAAACGAGGAATTATAGAAAGATACCAAAATACCTTTGAAGGGAGCTTTGTAATCTCTACATCAGCTTGTGATTTTTCTTTCACCTTATACCGTGATGTCCCACATTTAGGACACTCTTTCAGAAATTCATATTCCTTCCTATATATAATGCAGTCATTCGGACAGGCATGTATTTTCCGGTATCCCAATCCCATCGGGCATAATATTTTTTTGGCCTTAGAATGTGAATCTGGAAGATCGTTATCTTTTGGAAGAATGTCTTTCATCAATTGTAGCAGCTCTGTAAAACTTCTGTCACTCCATCCATGTTTCGCCTTCAGGTTAATCAATCTTAACACCGCCGACAAAACCGTAAAATCTGTACAACCAGGATATAATGGTTTTTCGGCATCACCATATAGACGTGCAACTGTCGGTTCTATCTCAATTTGTTCTGCTACAATATCGCGAATCATTTCTTCAATTCCATCGGAGTTACCACCTTGCGATTCATTATCATCTATGACATTCTGTCCAGTTTCGCCATTCCAAATCCAAGGGTTGTAACTTGGATTGAAACCATGACAAATCAGATGATCTTTTATCTCCCTAATTTTCAACTTCTTCATATTCAGACATTTCAGGCATGGACAGAAAAAAATGTCACTACTTGGAACATTTCATTTAGAAAATTCCAAAAAGGCACCAACACCTTCCTCATATTCATTGCTCATTCGATGTGCCGTAATCCAACTTCGACTCATTATTACCTATAACAAATAGCAAAAATATATATATTTTTTAGATAAGACAAATATATGTTTATATGAAAAAAATCATAATTTGAATGTAAACAATTTTGAAATATAAAACAAATCGATGTGTATTTAAAAAAATATGCTTGAATATTATTTTTTAAACAAAATATAGTAAGATATAACACCCCCCTGGACACCCCCCGACCCCTCTGGACAGCCCCCCGCCCCTCCTGGACACCACCCCCCACCCCCTACCCCCTTGGACACCCCCTGGAGATCCCCCAACCCTCTGGACAGCCCCCCACCCACCCGGACAACCCCAAATACCCTCTGGAGAGGCCGCCACCCACTTGGACAGCCCCCCACACCCATCCACCCCCTTGGACACCCCCCTGGACACCCCACCGACCCCTCTGGACCGGCCTCCACCCCCTTGGATAGCCCCCCACACCCACCCATCCCCTTGGACACCACCCTGGACACCCCCCGACCCCTCTGGACAGCCCTCGACCCCTCTAGAAAGCACCCACACCCCTCCTGGACACAACCCCCCACCCCCGACCTGCTTGGACACCCCCCAACCCTCTGGACAGCCCCCAACCCCTCCTAAACACCACCCCCCACCCCCTACCCCCTTGGACACCCCCCTGGACACCCCCCAACACCCACCCACACCCTTGGACAGCCCCCACACCCACCCATCCCCTTGGACACCACCCTGGACACCCCCCGACCCCTCTGGACAGCCCCCGACCCCTCTAGAAAGCACCCCCACCCCTCCTGGACACAACCCCCCACCCCCGACCTGCTTGGACACCCCCCAACCCTCTGGACAGGCCCCCCACCCCTCCTAAACACCACCCCACCCCCTACCCCCTTGGACACCCCCAACACCCACCCACACCCTTGGACATCCCCCCACACCCACCCTCCCCCTTGTAAACCCCCCTGGACACCCCCCGACCCCTCCTGACAGCCCCCCACCCCTCCTGGACACCACCCCCCACCCCCTACCCCCTTGGACACCCCCATGGACATCCCCCAACCCTCTGGACAACCCCCCACCAACCCGGACAACCCCAAATATCATCTAGAGAGGCCGCCACCCACTTGGACAGCCCCCACACCCATCCACCCCCTTGGACACCCCCCTGGACACCCCACCGACCCCTCTGGACAGGCCGCCACCCCCTTGGACAGCCCCCCACACCCACCCATCCCCTTGGACACCACCCTGGACACCCCCGACCCCTCTGGACAGCCCCCAACCCCTCTAGAAAGCACCCCCACCCCTCCGGGACACAACCCCCACCCCCGACCTGCTTGGACACCCCCCTGGACACCCCCCAACCCTCTGGACAGCCCCCCCACCCCTCCTAAACACCACCCCCACCCCCCTACCCCCTTGGACACCCCCCTGGACACCCCCCAACACCCACCCACACCCTTGGACAGCCCCCCACACCCACCCACCCCCTTGTAAACCCCCCTGGACACCCCACGCCCCCTCTGGACAGCCCCCCACCCCTCCTGGACACCACACCCCACACCCTACCCCCTTGGATTTGAAGGAGTTAATGTTTGTTCAGTGACCCAAGAGATTGAATCCGAAATTCAGATGTTGTGCCATTTTCTCATGATGAGGATGAATAATTGGTGGGGTTTGACTTTAAAATGGAGAGCTTAGAAGACCATCATATTTTCTATAGATCAGTAAAGGATGTTAGCATCGAACATAAGGATTAAGGGATGCTTTCAGATCCAAATATGTATGTTGATGGATGCAATGGATCTAGTAGAGGTTCTATAAAGAATGGTGGTTTTATTTTTTTAGGATAAGTAGTGAAGAAAAAACTAGTTAATTTTTTACTTGCCGAAAAGAGGGTATCTAAAATTTTTAACATGCCGAGGGGAAATCTGGCGAGTCCTCCTTGTGAAACTTTGTTTGCAGGGGTGAAAATGGTGATGTGATCCCAAATCCATGCACCTATGCCATGGTTGTGTGTGAATAAAGTAGTAACAACTGTAAAAGGGCCACCCATCCAAATGTACACGCCCCAACCCTCTCGGGGATTTATAAAAAACGATGTAAAATTAGTGAAATCATAAAATTAGTCAATATTTCAAGACGAACTAATAGATCTAGGGATGATAAATAAGATTATGGAGCCAAAACGAGTTAAAAGGGTTCGCAATCGAAGAATCTTAGATAGTTTCAACAAAAAAATCACAACACATATATATATACTATCCGCGAAAAAAAACGAACGAGTGGGAGGATTACCTGAGTGCGGCGAGTTTAGATGATTGATTCGAGGAGATTAAATATGAGAAACAATGATCGCAAAACAAATCTAAACCAACGAAATGGATGAGCCGATTCGGGTTTACGCGCGAGAGAGACGAGTCGCGACTGTCAAAGGTAAACTCGCGAATGACAATCCACGGGTTTGGGTAAATTTTTAAATGAGTTATAACGTCGGTTATTAAATAACCGACGTTATAATTATTTAAAAAACATAAATAACATCGGTTATTCAATAACCGACGTAAAAACCATCCCCCGATTCTTTTTCTACGTTGGTTAGTTTATAACCGACGTTATAAAGGGCTCAAAATCCGCGTTTTTTTACGTCGATTGTTCCATAACCGACGTCAAAAACATCTGTGGATTCTTTTTTTACGTCGGTTAGTTTATAACCGACGTAAAAAGGCCTTCAAAAACCGAGTTTGTTACGTCGGTTATTGGATAACCGACGTAACAAACACCCCCCGCTTCTGTTTTTTACGGCGGTTAATGTATAACCGACGTAAAAAACAAAGCCGCGCGATTAATAACGTCAGTTATTTTTATAACCGACATTAAAGGTGTTCTAAACACAGGTTTTTAAATCGGTTATTAAATAACCGACGTAAAAAACCTCATTTTACATATTATGACGTCGGTTTTATATAACCGACGTAAAAAATAGTGACGTAAAAACGTTTTCTGCACTAGTGATATTTTTATAATGAAAAAAATACCATATAGTCTTTTACATATTTTGGTATTGAAAACGTTTTTGATAATGGATTTGTTATGTCAATATATTTAAATTATATATTTTTATTGAAACGTGGAAAGGTTATCTTTCCTTTATGTTTGTTTTATGTGATTTGAATATATTAATGGTTCTTGGGCATTGTTTACATATACGGGTGGTTCAGTGATAATCATTGGGTGGGTGGGCCTGATATAGCTCTCTAATGCATTGGGTAGCATGACAAATGTAAATGTGAATGTTTCTTCTAATAGTTTTAGGGAATATACTGTTATGGTTATTCCAAATGTAACTCCTTACGTGGATGTGAAATCTACAACGTAAGTATGTTATGGATGCCATAACTTACCTTTGTGATTTTTGATTGCTATGTGTTATTCATAAATATTATGATTTCATGAGGTATGTTAAAGATTATTTTGTTATAAACTAATGTTTTATTTCTTTATTTTAAAACCCTTACTAATATTTTAATGCTCATCCCATGTTTGGAAATGTTTTTCATAGGACTTAATGATTAATACGATCATGTATGTGATCAAGGAAATGGCATGCTATATAAAACATAATACTAGACTTGATTAATTTTTTTCAAGTGTTTTTATTTTATGAATAAATGAAAACTATGTAGAAGTGTCTACTTTCTAATTTTTGATATGTAATGTAATAGTTATGGCCTCATTCTCTAAAACTGTAAACCTGAAATGATCCTCAATGTGGATTATCAATTTAATTCAACATTATGTAATGTTTTAAGGTTGGGTCCTCATAGTATTTATCAGAGGCTAGTTTAGACAACATTCAGAGTTATAAAACAGTTAAATTAATGTCTATAAATTAATTTATCTTAATAATTAATTGATATAGCATTTACATATTACCACGTTGCTTCTCCTAATATATTTCTATGATCAGAATGGTTTTCCGTAGAGGAAACATGGCAGTTGTGATGGGACGACATCTGGATGAGGAAAACCATACAATTAAAATATCTGAGAGGGTTTGAATCAAAACTAAATAGTATGTTGCAGTAATGACATAGTTGACATAGGATATAAATGGTGGTGGAATCAATGGACGAGATCATATAGATCAACCATAGAGGAACATGTCATTAGTGGAGCATTTCATGAGGCCACATCCCCTATCATTTAGATGATAATCAAAACATGTTCTAGCTGAAGGGTCTATTAAATAATTGGAAAACGATTTTCTATGTCATGGGGTGTTCATAACATCAATAGTCTAGTCTCTCAGTTTACCATTTTGAAGGTGATTTAGATAAGTGGTGGTCAATTGTGAAACATATCATGGATAGTGAGTAGATTGATGCTATTGATTAATATGAATATAATGGTATGTTTTTTTGATATATTTTATTAAGGTGGTTCATTTTTAAAAGGAAAAACAAATCATGAAATTGTGGTAGGAGGATGACTTAGTGGCTTCTTATGAAATAAAATTCACTCAACTGGAAAGGTATTCTCCAAATTTCAGAGGAGAACTTGATAGTAAAAACTACTATTTACTCTAGAGTATAGACCATGTTTTGAAGGGTATTAGCTTATCATGAGGTCAAACTTTATGAAAAACTTTTTTGATTTGTGATGAATGTGGAAATAAATTTTATACTTGATCAATTGTTTTTTGAAAAAAAAAATAGAATAAGAGGACGAGGTGGTAGAAGAAATGAAAGAACTCTTAAAAAAATTATAATGGTATGAAACAAAAGTGTATAATTTCCTAAATTTATGGTTAAAATAATTCTGGGGAATGTCTTTTAATTTTGGTAAATTCGACCGATGTGGAAAATTGGGACATAAGGATCGCATCTTCATTAAAAATGATCATGTTAATGGTAAGAATATACATTATTTGCATTCAGTAAAATTTTTTAAGTGCATTGAAATGAGTCTTAATGCAAATGATTGTCCAAAAATGAACTCAACTGAGGGAAAACAGACAGACTATAAGCAATATGGGGTGGGGAAATCCTTTGCAAATACTTTATAAGATTTTGGGTCATCAAATGAAGTATTATCATGTTCACTATTTATCTATTTAGATTATGAAAATGTGTTTTTTGAATCACGATGTACATATTCATTCATTTCTAATAAGTTTTCTAGTATATTTGGAATTGTTTCTCCATATATGAATCTTGAACTTATGGTAAAAACACCGATTTTAAATGTTGACACAATAATAAATTATATGATCCTTTCTACGTGTCTTTGAAAAAAGAGTCCACCTACAAACCTTATTGTTTTTCCTCTAATAGATTTTGATGATAATTTGGGTATACATTGGATTTCCTTTTATTAGGGTATAATTTACTGTAGAGCTAATGATGTTTATTTTCAAAAATATTTTCAGTTTCGGTCAAGAATTAACCATCACTCTTGATAACATATCGGCAACATGAGAAACTAGTAAATGATAGAAATGAATGTTACCTTGAACATATTGTTGAAAACAAAGAAACTTTCAAGATTAATAATGTGCCAGTGCTAAATTAGTATCTTTAGGTTTTTCCTGATGAATTTCTTGGTATAATGCCTAATCGAGAAGTTGAATTTATTGTTGATTAAATTCTTAATTCTAGGACAATTTCAGATACACCCTTATCGAGTGTCTCAACATGAACTTTTAGAGTTAAAAAAGAAATTATATGAGTTATTAAATAAAGGTTCCATGTAATTTAGAACATCACTATGGGGTGCCCTTTTATGATTTTTTTAAAAGGGATTTGGTTCAATGAGACTTTTCCATGATTGTTGAGCATTGAATAACATCACTGTTATGAAAAAGAATCATTTTCCTTATATCGATGATTTTTTATCAGCTCCAGGGTGGATAATTATTTTTTGAAAAATGACCTGAGGCCAGGGTACCATCAGTTGAATATAAAAGAAGAAGATATTCTAAAGACCATGTTTTGTACTAGATATGGACATTATGATTTTGTTTTTATGTCTTTTGAATTAACCAATGAACGAACCGTATAATTGGATCTTATTAATATATTTTTCTTTTGGTTCTTGGATATATTTGGGGTTGTGTTCATTGAAGATATTTCAGTTTATAACAACATTAACGAGAAACATGAAGGTCAATTATGGGTTTTCTTGGAAACCATAAACGAAAAGAAACTATTTGGGAAATTTAGTAAGTGTGATTTTTGGTTACAACAAATTTGATTCCTTGGTCACATTGTTTCAAAAAATGGCATAACTATTGATTCTAATAAAAAAATGTTGTTAAATAAAGGACAAGACCTACCAATAACATATGAATTTATAGTTTTCTTGGTTTATTAGGTTATTATCAGAGGTTTATTGAAATGATTGCATGGTTATCTAGCATTCTGACAAAGTTTACCCAATAATGAGTTATGTTCATTTGATAAAAACAATGTGATCATGTTTTTTAGTAATTGAAAAAAATATTGGTGAATTCTTTTATTTTGGAATTACCTTCCAGAAATGGTGGGGTTTTAATCTGCATTAATTATTCGTTGAAAGTACATGGTTTTGTCCTAATTCTGAATGATTAGGTAATTTATTATTCTTCATGTCCGTTGAAACCTCATGAGTTAAATTACCCTACACATTATTTTGAATTATCATTTTTCTATTTTCATTTAAAAATTTTGAGGCTTCATTTGTATGGAGTAAAATGTAAAATATAAACCGACAAAAAAATTTAAAGTATATATTCATGCAGATTTAATTAAACATGAGACATGGGAGATGGATATAATTAATAATGGATTATTATTGCACGATTAATTATCATCCAAGAAAGGATAATAATTTCAATGATGCATTGAGTTGAAAATGTAATTATACATTATCCTTGTTACATTTGGAATGAGATCCTTTAGTATTTAATTTGATAAAATTTCGAATAGAAGTTGTTGGTGCATGAAATATTTCTTTTTTATCAGGTGTTAGGGAAATCATCTAAATCAGATAGAATTAATAAAGAGAAGAAGCAAGACAGTAATTTGCAGAAAAAGTTATAGTTGGTTTCGAATGGTTTTCTTCTTGATTTTATCATTGATAAATATTATGTTTTGAGGTTTCAGAATAGTTTATGTGTGCCTTGTGATTCACAGCTGAATAAAGATTTGTTATGTTAAGCTCATAGTTCTTCGTTTTCAGTTAATCATGGAAGTACACAAGATGAATGAGCTTATTGACACTTGATATTTCCTCCCAACCTCAAGTAGTGTAGTTTCTTTCATTCAATGTTATTACATATTCCCCTAGAGATCATCGAGGGTTTGGTTATCTAATTTTACTTATACATTAATCCATTTTCACTTTACCAATCATCTTGATAAAAATTACTCTTCAATCATCAAACGATATATATATCTTCAAACTATTATTTTTTAATAAAATTTCCTTCAAACATGTTATGAATTATTTATAATATGGATGAGTTATTTTAGAATTATCATGGGTAGAGGTGGTGTATAAAAAATCATCATTCATATCTCCTAATGTTATACCACTACTAAACATTCATATATCATAATTTCTAATCCCAAATTCTCCTTGGACTATGAATAATGTATTATTGTATAAACTATGTTGACTAAATTGGTCCAACATAATGTCATGTATTTGGTGGCTGATGTATAGTGTGATGTAAAATTCTTCAAAAAATTTCATATTTGATATATACTTCTGTATGTTTTGTTAGATATATCACAAATAGAAAGAACAACCATTATTTTATCTTGTATTGGACTACAAATCGAATGTTATATTGTGATGTGAAACCCAAATTATGAGAAGATATCACATTTTCATGACCAATGAATATTTCGGTAAGACATTATCATGTGCATGATTTTTTTCATTACAAAGATAAGGGTTAGTAAATTATAACATATCATTTGGACTCTTCCACTAGGAAGAAATGTTATTTTTATAAACACTTTTGTAAGAAACATTCTTTTAAAAAGTTTTTTCCTCTATAAAATTTGTATAGCCTATGAATTGGGAAGGGAACATCCTATATTTTTCCAAACCAATATTTGGGTAGTCTATCAGAAACATGATAATATTAGAGAATGAAAACCAATATTTTCAATACATATTAATTCATGATTTATAATATAAAGATAAACATAATACAATCCTAGAAGATCATGATGTATAGTTTCTTTCAGAAATTTTGTACATAGAACGTCATGATGAAACATAATTAGAAAAATATTATTCCATATATAAAAATATTTCCTTTAAAATTCAATTTCATTTCTAAATATACATGAGAAAACAATAGGAGAGACATAAGAAAGGTATGTGCTATAAATCCCATTTAGGGAATAATCAATTCATAAGATAAGTTAAAATAGTACATGTTTATAAAAATTCATATCATTATAATACAATTGGGGAAATAATCATAATCATAAACATAAAACCATGTAAAAATATGACTACAGAAAAGATACATGGGAATTTTGAAACAACATACAACATGAAATCATATAAATAAGTCAAGGATAACATCTTAAACATAATAATATGGGTTTTTTAGGATAACCATCCATGGAAATTGCATGTTATATCATGAGATTAATGAAATTTACTATGAATTGGTGGAATATATAATAATGACCATGCGTCAAAACTATATAATGTAACTTTATATCTATTCACATAGATCATACCAAATAATGATTTCTTCAATCATACTCAATATAATTATTATAGAGCATCAGTTATATATATAAAATTCCCTTATAAATGAAGGATATTTAAATCTTGGTGAATACTTTTTTTGTAGAATTTGGGATGGTTATTCACTATAGAAATGTTTGGTGTGGAAATTTTTAGGAACATTTTGTTATCTTAACAAAGGAATATAATGATTCATAAATATTTTAATGATATTAAAATAGGTATATCATCACTTAGATATCATATGTAAAGTAATAGGAATGTGTAAAAACATATCTAGACATCAATAATTTGATATCTAATGTCATAATATAAATAACATTTATGAATAAGGAGTATAAAGAGATGACCCGATAAATTGAGAGGTCACTTTAAAATTCTTAAGAATCGATTCTTAAGAGCATGTGATCACTTTCACAGGTATACAGAGTGAGAATGGATGTGTAAAATCATGAATATGTTTTTTAGTGAATATGAATCAGTTTTTGGGTGGGTTCTTTAAAAATAAATAGAAGAAATATTTTATAATTTCAAATCCTAGTTTTTAGACTCTATATGATAAAATAATGAAAACATTAAACCATACAAATTTTTCAAAATTATTCTTAAAATTATAATTTATTTTAAATATTTAAAAATTATGTGAAATAAAATCAATAAAATATTCACCTTGTTGATGAGGATGTGAAACCTGTTAATGAATAATTGTTATAAAAATCGTAATATATAATATTTTTTTGGATTATTTAATGGATTTTTAAATTAATAAAATAACATTAAAAATTGTTTTTAAATTTAATCATAAATTTGGTCATGAATACCCTTTGTAGTATATATTAAATTAATTATTCTCTTTTATGATGTCATAATAAATACTGTAAATTTACACTCTATTTAATTTTTACCGAAATCTTATTCCATCTTAGATAACTATGAAACATTCACCATTGAATTATTTTAAAATTGATGGTTTGAAAAATACTGTATTTTTCTAAAATAATTCCATAAATATTAATAATTTTACTTTTCAATTCAAAATCCCTATTTATTAATAAATATATTCTCTTACAATGATAATAGTTTTCTTACCCTAATAATAGTTACATTTTAATTCATATAATTATATTATCATATATATATTTATAATTTTTTTATAAATTTTTAAATTAAAATAAAATTGATCATATAGAATATTGATTTTATAAAAAATATTATCTTTTTTGGAACTATATATGTCCAAAAAATACATTTTTAGTGTAATTATATCAATGTATATAGTTTATCTAAACCATTATTTAATCATTTATAAAGTTAAAATAAAATGTTAATATTATAATCATTATTTTTTAAAAACATAAAATGTAAAAATTCATGTTAGTATTGACTAGATAGGTACCACTTATTACATTATATTCTTCTCTATGGGTTTGGTGTGAGATGCCGACACATTATTGGGGTAGTTTGGTGAACATGTTTTTTGGAAAAGATATTGATAATCCTGAACTTCTCCAATAAATGGTTTCTCTCATGATTTATTTTTTGAATCATGGGTTTATTTTGGTCAATAGATAATCCCAGTTATGTCATCTCTCTTAGAAGCTCTGATAAATTGGATTCAAATTATATGGCAATGTTGGCCAAGGCCATTACTTATTTAATCTACATCAATTGTATTTTATCATAACCATAAACTTATAGTAACCATATTACTAATATTAAGAAAACTATATTATCAATTATTATTATTATTAACCATATATTGAATTTGATAAGACAAAACTTATAGTATTAGAAAACCCAATGCAGTGCTTCTGTTTTATATAAAATCATCACAGAATAAAATAATTCATTCATTTTAAAATGGAATTTCATTTATAAAAATTTGTCCAGTTACATTTTTTAACCATTGGAAAATTCACACTCAATATTTCATTTCATGAGATAAATCATATGAGGGTTCTTCTATTTCCTCACATATTCGTGTTCCTATGATGATTACTCATTAATATTATACAACCATAGTAAATTGACATGGTTAGTTATCTTAGATTACAAAACCTTGTATATGTGGTCTAATATGTTCACAAACTCATTCTAATATTATGGAACATTCTTTTATAGTACAACCTCTGTAATCATTTTATGTGATTGATCTAGTATGTACTTACTCAGGTGTTTTATGAGTAACACATCATGTATATGAGATATGTTAGTTTGGAGTTCTTGTTGATATGCCAAAATTCATATGTGACCAAGGAACACGATGGGGATGATGCATCATTTACAGATATTTTCCTTTTCCCAAAACTCATGAATTGATAATATAGTTTTATATGATGTAACACAGTATCATCGACCACAAAAATTAGATCATATATATTCTTATCTACAGATATTTCCTACCAACATTTCATCAATTTCATATGAAATTGAATAGTTTGAAATTCCCTATAATCTATTAGAAATGATATGTTTCCTTAAGCATTATCCCCATAATATCATCCCATTATGTCAAATCCTAACATGAGACCCCATACAGAGCCTATAAATATTCCTTTTGAATTCTAGATTGGCAACTATTGTTATATGAGAACTACACTAGGGGATGTGTTGATCCCTAAATTCACTGAATCCATTGAAAATAAAATAAACATATCTTCTATTTTTTGAATATTTCTCTCAGACATCCAAAAAACATGAGGGTTATATGTTGTACTAAAACAATCATCTAAATTCAATGATTTCTGAAGAAATCTCTATAAACATAATGTAAACCATAAATCACAATCAGATATAAGGCCGAGTGGCCCTCCATTATGTATTACCATGTATCTGAGTAAAAAATTTGAGATTTATTTGACAAGGAAATATTCTTTGGTTGAAATATAACAGGCTAACATCGTAAGGAGATTAAGTACCACCTGTTACTGAGATGTTATTTACATGACATGGGGTGTCTGATAATGAAATCTGTAGTTATGTTTATCCCTTATATACTGGTATGGGTTATTGTTTCATCATATTATAATGTTTATATAATTAATCATTGACTTGTTGGAATTCCAAGCTTATATATACAAATTCTAAAATCCCCCAATCGTGTTATCTCACCTAATGTTTTTCTTAATGTATCTATTATTATTTTTGATTCAGTTATGAGTATTGAATGATGAAATATGAACATCATCCATAATTTGCATCTATAACTACGATATTAATGGAATATATATATACATATATAGGATATAAAACACTTCTCTATATGTTTATCAATTTTGAACTCTATAATACAAACTAAAATCTTTAATAGAAACTCTTTATATATTCTTTCCACCTCAATAATATCATTAACTAATGGTTTAATTTTTATTGGTGAAATGTAGGATGATTATCCATCAATTATTCCCATGCATACCCTTTTAATGTCCTATACTATTGGATTACCTTAAATCATTATCATGAATTGGGTGGCATGATCCTGTTAAAATTTTAAATCTACATGTTTATCACCATCCAATGATTGTAATGTATTGAACAATCATAATCCTTTCCCATTGCAAAACACCCTTGTTTAAACATTTTTAGTTTATTTTTTTTAATATATACATGTGGTTTTTATGATCTATACATATTTCATACTTCTCCTTATGGAGGTAATATTACCAACTCCTCATCGAGTATATCACTACAAAAAATTATAGATTATTTTTTGGGAGTTATATTCATTGATGATTTATTCATTAGAGGAATAGCATTTTAGTGTGACATATTTCCCGAGAAAACATGCAATGAAATTTTTATATACATCCTTGTAGATCCCAAATTGTACCTCCCTCATGGGAAATGTGATCTAAATTGAAATTATTAGTCAATTATTTAATAATTTAACACTACTAACATTAATAAGTAAAGGGAAACATTTCTCTGTTTTTATTTATATTGATCAGTGTACTTGAAAATAATGATATTTTTTACATAAATTGATGATAATACATTTATAATCAATTGAAACAAAGGATTTTCATAATATATGTTTGTTGGATCAATACTTAAATTTCTTATATTTTCATAGGATCCATATATATAACATTACTTATGATAACATGCCCCATGAATGTAATTTTCTCAATCAAAAAACAATTAGTTACTACAATTTTCATACAACTATCAATTTCATATGGCCATCAGCATATCATTAAAATTCACCTCATATTTCTCATTATTTGTAGTAGATATATATCTTTTATGAATACTACCAAAAATATTTTGAGGTGATACCTATAGACATTATAAATAATGTTCACAAATATATATGGATCATTAATAACTCCCAATGGAATAACTATTAACTCATAGATTTAATAAAATTTGCAAAAAAAATTAATCACGGGGATCTCCTCCTTTGTTGTTATTACATGGTAATTTAATAATAAAAGTACCAATTTAGATATGTTCTAGGCATCAAATAGCTTATATAAAAAGTCATCACTCAATGGATTATGACACTTTTTGAAAATTGTGGTCTGGTTGTGCACATTTTATTAAATTTACAAGAATAATGTCCCATCTTTATTCCATAAAAATTTTACGGGATCTCCCCATATTGAAGCATATGGGTGTATAAACCCTGTAACCAAATTATCATATAGTTTCTTCTTCAACAACACATATTCAATTGTGTCCCCAATATATGGAATCATGGATTTTGGAAAAATTCTCAGTATAATCATTATTGATAACTCAATCTCATATATTTTTGGAAGACATGGGGAATTTTTAAGGAAACACAGTAAAATATTCCCTTATAATGTACATATCTTCATGGATGATATATTTCATATCCATAATCATCTAAACATGTTATGATTTCTCATTTTTTAAAATTTTCTAGGACTGATATGATGGCACAAAATTCGATTATTCCTCCTCCTTACACTTTTATAGAATTTGACGGAATTTCATGATTAAGAATGTAATTTTCCTACATATACTTTTTTTTCAATATATAATGAAATCAAATCCATACCATTAATTTCATATAATTTTCAGAAAGTTTGGGTAGAAATTTTCTCCCATATGATCATCCCAAAATATATATATGGGAGATTATTTATATATATGATGTAATAATTTCACAATATCTCATTGCCTTTGATTTATATACTTCCATGTTTTGAGGTATTGTATGAATAGTTCTAATAAAGTTTAATGATATTAAATAATGAATAGAATTTGAATAATATAATATGTTTACTCTTCTTGAATGAATAAATAGTATACATGTCAATGCATTTTTTTTGGGATCCACACCATTTGTTGTGATGGAATATGATATCCATTTTACTCAAGGACATAGAGGATATTTGCAGGGGTTATCTTAAACAACCCTAGATCATTATTTATTTCATTCAAATTTTTGGAATTCTTAATTTGTATTCTATAGATAGGTGAGCTTTATTCCCACTTCTAAAGAATTTCATTATCACGTTCATGAAATTTCATAGCTTCTTCTTCAAACATTTTAAAAATTGGGGTGCTATAATTTCATGACCCCATTATATTTCTATGTCCCAAATATGAAAATAATAATTATTGACATTGTATCTACATACCCATGGAATCCATGGGATTCAATGACCATAATGTCGACTTTTTAGGAACATCTAAAAATTTATTCAATGATTTCACAGTTTCAAATTGATAGATATTTTCATAAACATAGCATTAGCCCACCAAATATTCACTTAGATTTGAATTTGCATGAAACTAAATAGTTGGATGTGTATCATTATAGTATTGTGATACTAACTTCACACACCCCAATATATTCACCATCCCTTTTCATAAGTATAAGTAGATCACTCTCCATTATAATTTAGTGAGTTTAATAAAAATATTTATTGAAAAACTCTTTCTTGAATTATTTCCACTAAATTTCCTTAAACTCTATAAAAATATTTTTACTTTTTTAATGATGACCATTAAACATATTTTCCTGTC
>OY728163.1:819235786-819305336 GCA_963277665.1 Viscum album | reverse complement strand
ATTTACCACGTCAGTTATAAAATAACCGACGTGAAAGCGATATATTTTTTTTAAATAATTGCACTGCTCTCACCAAAAAGCAACCAGAAACCAAACAACAAAAATAACCATGCCAGCCCTCCCCCAAGCCCCAACTGAACCCCACCCTCATCTATACCCACCTAACAACCTGGCCAGCCCTCCCCCACCACATTGGAGCCCCACCACAACCCTTGGACACCCCCCACCCCTTGGACAACCCCCCCACCCTCATTTACACCCCCACGACCCCTAGTATAGCCTCAAACACCCATTGGACACCCCTCCCCATATCCCTTGGACACCCCCACCCCTTGGACACCCCCCACCCCTTGGACAGCCCCCCACCCTCATTTACACCCCCAAGACCCCTAGTACAGCCTCAAACACCCATTGGACACCCCCCACACCTTGACAGCCCTCCCAGACCCCTTGGACACCCCCAAACACCCCTTGGACACCCCTCCCATATCCCTTGGACACCCCCACCCCTTGGACACCCCCCACCCCTTGGACAGCCCCCCCACCCTCATTTACACCCAACCGTTTCCCCTTGGACAGAACTCCCAGACACCTTGGACACCACTCCCATATCCCTTGGACACCCCCCACCCCTTGGACACCCCCACCCCTTCGACAGCCCCCCCACCCTCATTTACACCCCCCGAACACTAGGACTGCCCCAAACACCCCTTGGACACCCCTCCCATATCCCTTGGACACCCCCCACCCCTTGGACACCCCCACCCCTTGGACAGCCCCCCACCCCCTGGACACCCCCCCGACCCTTGGAAACCCCCCCGACCCCTTGGAAACCCCCCCATCCCCTTGGACAGCCCCCAAACACCCCTTGGACACCCCTCCTATATCCCTTGGACACCCCCCCACCACTTGGACACCCCCACCCCTTGGACAGCCCCCCCCCCCCCCCCACCCTCATTTACACCCAACCGACCCCTTGGACAGCCCCGAACACACCTTGGACACCCCTCCCATATCCCTTGGACACCCCCACCCCTTGGACAGCCCCCCCCCCACCCTCATTTACACCCCCCGACCCCTAGGACAGCCCCAAACACACCTTGGACACCCCTCCCATATCCCTTGGACACCCCCCAAACACCCACCCACCCCCTTGGAACCTCTCCCCCCATACCAAAATCCAGACCAGAAAAACCATCAACAGTATACCAAAACAAGAAGTAGAGAAAAATTAAACATTCACTTATATAACATTCAAAACATACACTGTCAACTTAAAAAAAAACTAAATCCAACCTAAACGACTACGAAATACACAATTACATTGACAATATTCAAAATTACATTTTACATTACAAACAAATAAAAGTCAATCAAACCTGTAAAATAATTTGACCACTCCACTTGTAAGTGTTTGATATCTTCAGCAGTAAAGGGTTGAGGGTCATCAAAAATCTACAAAGGAAAAGGATAGTAGTAAACATGTATAATGAATAAATCAAATTGAAATATTATGAGAAAGAGGAAATCTTACCAGGTCAAAACTCAGAACTGTCCCAGTTGTTATTATTTCATACATAAATCTTAACATGTAATATCCGCATTCGATGATGCCTTGTTGCTCATGAAATTTCTGTTTGAATGAGTGTAAATTCAATATATTATTTTTATGTAATAAATCAAAATGTACAAATTATAAATGGATATTTACCTTCGCATGTACATATTTGATCTTGAAATTCCTTTTCTTTGCGATTTTTCGAAAGTGGACCCATGCCCTGTTAGAAAATAATACGAATGGGGTAAACGTAAAATTCATTATAATATATAAAAACTATTGTGAAATTGAAACTTACGTTTCCAATATATTCTTAAAACTTTCTCGCACATCATCATGGAGAGAGAATATCCAATAAAGTGCTTTCTCCTTAGGGCAAAAAACCCCTAACATCCAATGATCCCTGATAAAAGGAAATTTAACGTTAGTGGTTTTTTATGTTAAAAGATAATTAACTCTTTGAGAGGGATGTGTTTCATACCTCTCACAAAAAGGCATCATCCAACACTGTGTGATTACATTCTTTTCAAATCTATCAGCAATATAAATCATTCTTTGTTCCTCATCCAATGCACATGCTTCAGGGGAAATCAATTGTGGGTCCATGAATCCATATACATCTGTCAGCTCATTCCTCTCACAAATTTTATACAGATACCTAATACAAAGCAGACATAAGTATACATTTTTAATAAATATAACGCAAGGAAACGGTGTTAAGACTTACATGATAAAAATTTGCACCACGTTGATGCCCAACTTATCTCTAGTGACAAACTCCATGATATCAGTTTTCATAATCCCCACACTTAGTTCACGTCCACAGACATGAGCTTCCATTGTAAAGTCATAATGATCTGCCAACAAATTTGAATATCTTGACAATTTGTCAAGACTGCTAGTATATGCATCTGATGTCATAGCTATCTGTCTTTGTTGTTGTCTATACAGTATTTCTTTACCTTTGAAGTATTCCTGTAAAAATAAATTGAAAAATATATTAGTTTTCAAATGATAAAACATTAATAAAAATATAAAATAAAAGATATAACATCCATACCTCTATGGTAATGAGTCGAAGAAGTCTGGATGTCCAAAGTAAAAAATGGCCGATACTATGTCCAACTGTCGTCACCTCATCTGTAGGTAATGGTATCCGAGCTGATCTATCTATAATATCCTGTACAGTGACCCTCTGATTCTCTACCTCTAACTGTTGATGATGAACTATATCTCCTATACAATATACCATCCCATATGCAACTATATGATGTTGAGGATCATCAACATACAACTCACAATAAGTAGGTAGCTGCGGCGGAGGAGGAGGATCAAAAATGGGGTCCGCAGGCTGAGGTGGGGGAGTGGGAGCTATTGGGAGAGGTGGAGTGGGAGCTGCACCCTGAAATTGTCTTTGCAAGTCTGCAAACATAAACTGTACCGATGCTCTAATCTTGTCCTCCATTGTCGCATTAATATTATGGACTTCAGCCTCCAAGGATTCTATTTTTTTTTATAAACTCCCTCAACGTTAGAAGTTGAGGAACGTGGCAACACTTTTCTTACCGATACACCTTCCGGATATCCTCTTACACAGCCATGATGTTCGGGATTTCCCAATGCCACAGATAAAATATCTTCCCTCCCAGATGGTGTAAATGTCCCCTGTGAACTCTGCTCCTCAAGAGAGTCCTGTAATAATTAATTGAACATTTCTATAATGATTGGAAATATATGACGAAAATAGTAAACTTAAATAAATAAAATAGATATCTTACAATCCTCTCAACTACGAGTCTCGATTATTCCGAAAGATATTGTCCTTTTTTGACCTTCCGAGCTCTTTTCCATTTCTCATGTCTAGATGGAGGGGATGGAGGGGCCACCTCTCCAGAGCTTGAAGACTCAGCTCTTAGTTGTTGAAATTTTTCTGGCATCATTTGTTCTTCAAATAATGCATACCCTCCCCGAGATAAACTATGAGGGTATACATTTTTAGATTGGATCTCTTGATGAGCTTTCCTTGTTTGCTGTAAATTAAGAATAAGTAATCATTAACAAAACAATAATAATATCATTTATATAAGAAAGCTTATAAAAGTTTACATTGCCCTTACCAAAAATGATTCTTTTCTTCTACTTTCAAAAAATTGTCTCCATGTGTCTTCATCTATAAAAGGATATATACGACATGGATTCTCACGACTCCTATGACCATAAATGAAATCAGATGAGAGGGTTGATTTGAAATCCCTCCATCTCCTAGCAGCCAACGATAAGCATTTCTTCCTGACTCCTCCAGTGTCAGGAATATCAAATGTCATCTGATAAAAAAGAGGTTAAAAATATTATATATACTAGAAACATTTAAAGAACAGTAAAACAATAGAAAAAGATCTTACCAAAATGGTCTCCCACAGTTGAGAAATTACCGCCTTATCCACACTTCTCCAATCATCATAGAGAATGCTTACTTTGATCTTATCCTGGGTTGCTACAAAACCCTTAAAATCTTTAGCATTTGGACCTCTAGGAAGATCATCATCATCAAACTCCATGACTATCCTCTCCTCCTTCGTACGGGCAAGTGATAATTTTGGTAAACGTGTGCACCCACGCTTACCAACCTTTGAACTCTTTTTCGTAATAGGAGCATGTGAATGTTCCTCCCCAGATGTATGACCAATATGCTCATCTCCAGAATCATGTGGCTGATCAACTGATTGATCTGTCATTTTCCTTCAAATCAAAAAAACAAACATTAGTTCACAAATATACAAATTAAAATATTGTAATACTACTTAATCAGAAAATAGAAAAGTGTACTAAATTACATAATAGTAAACATTGGTAATATGGTAAGCATGTTAAACAATGATAAACATGGTAAACACAGTCTGTTGTACCCCTCTCTCTTGGATTTTAATGATCACAATCACTCTTATTATGTTCTAACTTGTTTTCAAGTGTTTTTGTTGATAGGAAAAAGGTTTCCAAGGAGTTGGCCCAAGAAAGCTGAAAAGTGGACTCACTGAGTCCACCGGTCAGTCGGTGTGAGCTCACCGGCCAGCCGGTGTGAGCTCACCGGCCAGCCGGAGGACCCGGGCAGTGGACTTGCCCACTGCCTGGTATCACCGGCCGGCCGGTGGCTCACCACCGGCCGACCGGTGGACCAGACATCCTTGCTCTGTCTGGGCCACCGGCCGGCCGCTGGCTCACCACCGGCCGGCCGGTGGACCAGACAACCTTGCTCTGTCTGGACCACCGGCCGGCCGCTGGATCACCACTGGCCAGCCGGTGGACCAGACAGAGAGCCTTCCTCTCTGTCTGGACCACCGGCCGGCCGCTGGATCACCACTGGCCAGCCGGTGGACCAGACAGAGAGCCTTCCTCTCTGTCTGGACCACCGGCCGGCCGCTGGATCACCACCGGCCGGCCGGTGGACCAGACAGAGAGCCTTCCTCTCTTTCTCGACCACCGGCCGGCCGCTGGCTCATCACCGACCGGCCGGTGGACCAGACAGAGCTTTGCTGTCTGGACCACCGGCCAACCGGTGATCCACCACCGGCCAGCCGGTGCGCCCAGGACTTCTCCTCTTTACGGTTTTTATTGTTTTATCATTTTGGTTTGATACATTTTTTAATAAGTAAAAAATTTACAATATCTAACATTATATGAAATAACTAAATGTAAAAAAGAAATAAACATGTGTTACCTGTAATTTTAGGAATGTACAGTTGGATTGTTTTCCCAAATTCCTTCGTCGTGATCGTTCCTTATGGCACAAACCATGTCTTCAACATACTCATCATTATGTTCTGTTAATCTTTCAATGGAAGTAGGGATCTCACATAAATCAGCATCTTCATCAAATTCATCCTCACCAACATATTGTCTTTTCCCTTGTAAAACAACAGCCCACTGCATATCTGATTGATATACTACATAGAAAATTTGTTTGGCATGTGTTTCCATTATAAAATAATCAGCTGTATCTTCCAATCTATTCAGATTAACCAGTGTCATTCCAAATTCATCGTGTCTGACACTGTTGTTACCGATAAACCATTTACAGTTAAAAACAGGAACTTTAATTTTAAAGTAATCAGCCTCCCATATGTCTTCAATCACTCCATAATATGCACCTGATGCCGAAATTGGGTTTCTGTCCTTAGCACTCGAAAAATGAATTGCTTCTGCAAACACCAATACAACACTATTCTGAACTGCACTTCTGTTGTCCTGAGCTTTCGTATGAAATGTATAGCCATTAATGTCATAAGCGGACCATGTTATCACATTTAAAGATGGACCACCCACTATCTATTTTAATGTCTCTGATACATCTGATCTACCAAGCAAGGTCTTTTTAAACCATGGAAAAAAAGTTTTGTTGTGCTCATTCAAAATCCACATTTCTTTCTTCTTTGGATGACATTGTTTCAACTCATTAATATGCAATGTGATATACGGTTGAACATCAGCTATGTTATTCAAGATGTATGATTCTAACTTCTTCATCTGTTCAGCTGACAGTGATTTGACTTTCAAGCCACGAATCCCCTTTCCCTCATTATTAACCCGTTCATGGCGAGATGGAGGCAAACCTATGTGTTGCGCCGTAGCCAAGTAGCTCGTACAAAACTCTGCTACCTCCTCAGAAATATACTTTTCAATAATGGAGGCTTCAGGTCGATATGGATTTTTAACATATCCCTTTAATATTTTCATATACCTTTCAAAAGGATACATCCAACGAAGATATACAGGTCCACAAAGATTTATTTCTCGAACCAGATGAATCATTAAATGCACCATCATATCAAAAAAAGTTGGAGGAAAATACATTTCCAAATGACAAAGTATAAAAATTGTATCCTTTTACAAAATGTTCAAAGAATTCACATCAATCGCCTTGTTACAAATTGAATTGAAAAAATAACACAACCTCATTATAGTCTTTCTGACATGGATGGGCAATATTCCACGCAGTGCAACTGGTAGAATTTGTTGCATCATGACGTGACAATCATGTGATTTCATACCTATCAACTTCAAGTCTTTCAATGAGACAAAATTTTTTACATTTGAAGAATAACCTTGAGGCACTTTGATATCATGAAGACACTGACAGAAGCTACTTTTCTCCCTCTTCGATAATGTATGACAAGCCGGGGGAAGAAATGTTCGTCTTCCTTTAGGAGTGGGAGCTAACTCCAAACGTATTCCCATTGATAGTAGGTCTAACCTTGCATTCAACCCATCTTTTGTCTTTCCTTTAATATCTAGCAATGTTCCGATCAAAGAATCACAGATATTCTTCTCCACGTGCATGGCATCAATATTATGTTTGACTTCATGATACCTCCAATATGCTAGCTCAAAAAATATTGACCTTTTCTTCCAAATATGTCTATCATTAACAGATTTCTGTGTCTTTCCCAATGTCACATCAAGGTTTTTCACCCTCTCAAAATACAAATCTGGGGATAAAGGTTTTGGAGCAGTATCAAATTCTTGTGATCCATTGAATGCCTTTTTTAGTCTTCTATAAGGGTGATCCATAGGCAAAAACCTTCGATGACCCATGTACACTGTTTTCCTCCCATGATGCAATTGACAATATGACGTCTGTTGTTCGCAAATTGGACATGCTTTATGCCCTTTAACACTGTATCTAGACAAATTTCCATATGCTGGGAAGTCATTTATAGTGAATAGAAGCACTACATGCAGTTGAAAATATTCCATTTTATAAGAATCATACACCCTAATACCATCAGCCCATAACAGTTTCAAATCATCAATCAGCGGTGACAAGTATACATCAATATCATTGCCGGGTTGCTTTGGACCAGAGATCATGATACTCAACATGACATATTTGCACTTCATACAAACTTCAGGAGATAGGTTGTAAATTACCAATAAAACAGGCCATGAACTATGTGTGCTACTGAGGGTTCGGTATGGATTCATTCCATCTGTGCACAAGCCTAGTCTCAGATTTCTAATTTCATTTCCAAATGTAGGGTACTGGGCATCAATTTTCTTCCATTGCGGACAATCAGCTGGATGACGTATTTTTCCATCACATACCCGCTCATCAGCATGCCATCTTAACCTTTTTGCATCATGTGAATTAGCAAATAAACGTTAGAAACGAGGAATTATAGAAAGATACCAAAATACCTTTGAAGGGAGCTTTGTAATCTCTACATCAGCTTGTGATTTTTCTTTCACCTTATACCGTGATGTCCCACATTTAGGACACTATTTCAGAGATTCATATTCCTTCCTATATATAATGCAGTCATTCGGACAGGAATGTATTTTCCTGTATCCCAATCCCATCGGGCATAATATTTTTTTGGCCTTATAATGTGAATCTGGAAGATCGTTATCTTTTGGAAGAATGTCTTTCATCAATTGTAGCAGCTCTGTAAAACTTCTGTCACTCCATCCATGTTTCGCCTTCAGGTTAATCAATCTTAACACCGCCGACAAAACCGTAAAATCTGTACAACCATGATATAATTGTTTTTCGGCATCACCATATAGACGTGCAACTGTCGGTTCTATCTCAATTTGTTCTACTACAATATCGCAAATCATTTCTTCAATTCCATCGGAGTTACCATCTTGCGATTCATTATCACCAGTGACATTCTGTCCAGTTTCGCCATGCCAAATCCAAGGGTTGTAACTCGGATTGAAACCATGACAAATCAGATGATCTTTTATCTCTATACTTTTCAACTTCTTCATATTCAGACATTTCAGGCATGGACAGAAAAAAATGTCACTACTTGGAACATTTCGTTTAGCAAATTCCAAAAAGGCATCAACACCTTCCTCATATTCATTGCTCATTCGATGTGCCGTAATCCAACTTCGACTCATTATTACCTATAAGAAATAGCAAATATATATATATTTTTTAGATAAGACAAATATATGTTTATATGAAAAAAATCATAATTTGAATGTAAACAATTTTGAAATATAAAAAAAATCGATGTGTATTTAAAAAAATATGCTTGAATATTATTTTTTAAACAAAATATAGTAAGATATAACACCCCACCTGGACACCCCCCGACCCCTCTGGACAGCCCCCCGCTCCTCCTGGACACCACCCCCACCCCCTACCCCCTTGGACACCCCCCTGGACATTCCCCAACCCTCTGGACAGCCCCCCCACCCACACGGACAACCCCAAATACCCTCTGGAGAGGCCGCCACCCACTTGGACAGCCCCCCACACCCATCCACCCCCTTGGACACCCCCCTGGACACCCCACCGACCCCTCTGGACAGGCCGCCACCCCCTTGGACAGCCCCCCACACCCACCCATCCCTTTGGACACCACCCTGGACACCCCCCGACCCCTCTAGACAGCCCCCGACCCCTCTAGAAAGCACCCCCACCCCTCCGGGACACAACCCCCCACCCCCGACCTGCTTGGACACCCCCCTGGACACCACCAACCCTCTGGAAAGCCCCCCCACCCCTCCTAAACACCACCCCCACCCCCTACCCCCTTGGACACCCCCCTGGACACCCCCAACACCCACCCACACCCTTGGACAACCCCCCACACCCACCCACCCCCTTGTAAACCCCCCTGGACACCCCCCGACCCCTCTAGACAGCCCCCCACCCCTCCTGGACACCACCCCTACCCCCTACCCCCTTGGACATCCCCCAACCCTCTGAGCAGCCCCCCCCCCCACCCGGACAACCCCAAATACCCTCTGGAGAGGCCGCCACCCACTTGGACATCCCCCCACACCCATCCACCCCCTTGGACACCCCCCTGGACACCCCACCGACCCCTCTGGACAGGCCGCCACCCCCTTGGATAGCCCCCACACCCACCCATCCCCTTGGACACCACCCTGGACACCCCCCGACCCCTCTGGATAGCCCCCGACCCCTCTAGAAAGCACCCCCACCCCTCCTGGACACAACCCCCCACCCCCGACCTGCTTGGACACCCCCTGGACACCCCCCAACCCTCTGGACAGCCCCCCCACCCCTCCTAAACACCACCCCCACCCCTACCCCCTTGGACACCCCCCTGGACACCCCCCAACACCCACCCACACCCTTGGATAGCCCCCCACACCCACCCACCCCCTTGTAAACCCCCCTGGACACCCCCTGACCCCTCTGGACAGCCCCCCGCCCCTCCTGGACACCACCCCTACCCCCTTGGACACCCCCTGGACATCCCCCAACCCTCTGGACAGCCCCCCACCCACCCGGACAACCCCAAATACCCTCTGGAGAGGCCGCCACCCACTTGGACAACCCCCCACACCCATCCAACCCCTTGGACACCCCCCTGGACACCCCACCGACCCCTCTGGACAGGCCGCCACCCCCTTGGACAGCCCCCCACACCCACCCATCCCCTTGGACACCACCCTGGACACCCCCCGACCCCTCTGGACAGCCCCCGACCCCTCTAGAAAGCACCCCCACCCCTCCTGGACACAACCCCCCACCCCCGACCTGCTTGGACACCCCCCTGGACACCCCCCAACCCTCTGGACAGCCCCCACCCATCCTAAACACCACCCCCACCCCCTACCCCCTTGGACACCCCCCTGGACACCCCCCAACACCCACCCACACCCTTGGAAAGCCCCCCACACCCACCCACCCCCTTGTAAACCCCCCTGGACACCCCCCGACCCCTCTGGACACCCCCCACCCCTCCTGAACACCACCCCCCACACCCTACCCCCTTGGACACCCCCCTGGACACCCCCAACCCTCTTGATAGCCCTCCCACCCCTCTAGAATCACTGAAAATTTACCATAACAAGAAGTTGGGCCATTCAAAGAATGTTTTTAGGTGTGGAGGAAGAACTGAGTTTCAATAGATAGAGAAGGAACTCGACATTAGGTTGTCTATTCCAGGTGTGGATTTGAAGGAGGTAATGCTTGTTCAGTGACCCAAGAGATTGAATCAGAAATTCAGATGTTGTGCCATTTTCTCATGACGAGGATGAATAATTGGTGGGGTTTGACTTTTAAATGGAGAGCTTAGCAGACCATCATATTTTCTATAGATCAGTAAAGGATGTTAGCATCGAACATAAGGCTTAAGGGATGCTTTCAGATCCAAATATGTATGTTGATGGATGCAATGGATCTAGTAGAGGTTCTAGAAATAATGGTGGTTTTATTTGTTTAGGATAAGTAGTGAAGAAAAAACTAGTTAATTTTTTACTTGCTGAAAAGAGGGTATCTAAAATTTTTAACATGCCGAGGGGAAATCTGGCGAGTCCTCCTCGTGAAACTTTGTTTGCAGGGGGTGAAAATGGTGATGTGATCCCAAATCCATGCACCTATGCCATGGTTGTGTGTGAATAAAGTAGTAACAACTGTAAAAGGGCAACCCATCCAAATGGACACGCCCCAACCCTCTCGGGGATTTATAGAAAACGATGAAAAATTAGTGAAATCATAAAATTAGTCAATATTGCAAGTCGAACTAATAGATCTAGGGATGATAAATAAGATTATGGTTCCAAAACGAGTTAAAAGGGTTCGCAATCGAAGAATCTTAGCTAGTTTCAACAAAAAAATCACAACACATATATATATACTATCCGCGAAAAAAAAAACGAACGAGTGGGAGGATTACCTGAGTGCTGCGAGTTTAGATGATTGATCCGAGGAGATTAAATATGAGAAACGATGATCGCAAAACGAATCTAAACCAACGAAATGGACGAGCCGATTCGGGTTTACGCGCGAGAGAGACGAGTCGCGACTGTCGAAGGTAAACTCGCGAATGACAATCCACGGGTCTGGGTAAATTTTTAAATGAGTTATCACGTCGGTTATTCAATAACCGACGTTATAATTTTTTTAAAAACATTTATAACGCCGGTTATTCAATAACCGACGTAAAAACCTTCCTCTGATTCTTTTTTTACATCGGTTATTTTATAACCGACGTTATAAAGGGCTCAAAATCCGCGTTTTTTTACGTCGGTTATTCCATAACCGACGTCAAAAACATCTGCAGATTCTTTTTTTACGTCGGTTATTTTATAACCGACGTAAAAAGGACTTCAAAAACTACATTTTTTACGTCTGTTATTCAATAACCGACGTAATAACTCGTACATATGTCGATTTGTTACGTCGGTTATTTAATAACCGACGTAACAAACACCCCCCGCTTCTATTTTTTACAGCGGTTAATGTATAACCGACGTAAAAAACGAAGCCGCGCGATTAATAACGTCGGTTATAAAAATAACCGACGTTAAAGGTGTACCGAACACAGGTTTTTACGTCGGTTATTAAATAACCGACGTAAAAAACCTCGTTTTACATATTATGACGTCGGTTTTATATAACCGACGTAAAAAATGGTGACGTAAAAAACGTTTTCTGCACTAGTGAATACCTAAATACACACTTTATTCATAAATAAATATTTTATCAAAAAACTAGTAAACTGATATTAATTAAAGTTTCAATAAAATAAATAAATATATTTCATTCAAAATTTGGTGAATAATATTTATTTAATTTATGTGATTGATAAAAATGGTATAAAATTATTTCTTGGTCTTGGGAATAATATTTATTCCATAAATTAAATTTAAAAATAATTTAATTGATATCAACAGAAACACTTAGTGCGTCATCAAATTTTTTGCTCGATACGTATTTCTTTGACTATCTAAAATATACTTCATTACACCATGGCCATGGAATTTAATGGGAAGATTATATTTTAATCAAATGAATGAGATATAAACTTCTATAAAAATATTTTTGAAAAAACTCCTTCCTTGAATTATTTATTAAAAAAATTCATTCACGACACACCCAACATATCCAAATTCTCCATGAACTATTATCATCATGGTTTATGAAATACATCTAAGTGTGTGAGTCATAACATGAATTAAATATAATCTTAAATTCTAAGGACCATTAAAAATTCTAATAGATAGGAATATTTGATGATGGAAAAACTTGATAATTCCTATTGGAGGGTCTATTATCAAAATCTCCCATCTTAGAGATTACTAAGTGAAAAATTCATGAGAAGAACCCTCGTCCACTTATGAGTACTCATACCTAATGATCTATATATTATGTTCCCTATCATAGTATGGTATCCAACCATATAACTATTTTTAAGAATATAATCATGGAATTTCAAGGTTCTCATCATTGACGGGAACTATTATGACATTATCAATGTGATATATAATCTAGGAAATTATCATCTAAGTGTCATGTAGAAGAAAAATCAATACGTGATAAGATAATTATATCAATATTCACTCATTTTAATATTCATGTAATATAAAGTAAAAAGTAATGGGTTTTAGGTAACCAACTCCAACAAAATCCCAATTGAACTAAGTTTACAGCTATCGACTGGTTAGTCATCACAAAAAAAATGATTTTGTTGAGTATGAATATAACTAATAATACTACCATATTTCCATGTAGAGGGATGGTAAAGACATATGAAACTATGGTAAATATGTTTACCAAAACATTACTATCTTAAGAAAATTAATAATTTAGTGATATAACTGAGTATCCACATCTTGTTCCTAAAGTTCCCTTATGATCAAAGCAGGATCATTGATAGGGGTGAATCAATGATCACCTTTTCTTATATAAGAAAGATTATAACTTCATAAGGAAACTTTCTTAACCTCTAAAAACCTATTGAAGTTATGATCCTATCATATCTAAACCTCAACATCACATTTCTTATTGAACCAATATAATGAGAGATAAGTAAATGCTATTTACAAGGTTTGGCACAAAGACTTACTTCTTTCCAAGTTGTATTTCCCCACCAACAAGGATTCTTTTACTAACTTCTTTTGAAAAATAAAAATTCTCTTTTATAAATTTCAAAATTCAAACCTCAAGATCATTGGTTATCAATTTGTATCCCAACTCAAATTATAATCTATCCCCTTGGTAATTTTCTCACAGAGTTCTCACCCTTCATATTTGAATTGATATTTAGTTCGAATTCTTAATCCTTGGACTTCATAAATTGTATAATCGTACAAACTTAGGATTTTAAAAAAAGGATTTTCTGATGTTATATGCTTGGTTTATGTGATGTTAATATAAAAAAATTCATACATAAAGATCATCTAGAATGTTAGTTTCAATAGTCTTCCCCTTATATTAACATCAAATTTATCTCATAAGAACATCATATGATCATGTTACTTCTTATCAAAAATGTTTGTTCAAAATTTTTATTACAATTTTTTTAGGAAAACTATATTCTTGTACCTCTATAATTTCAACATTCATACATCAGAACAAAAACATCATTATCTAAATTTTTTCATCCGATAATTTGTGTCTAGAAAAATCAAACTCTCATTTTTTTCTCCAGATTTTAATTTTATTAATTTTTTTACGTTTCTCTCTATGTACTTTTGAGTAAAAAAATTAAACAATTTCCCACATTGCCCATTTTCTTATGAATTCTATGTTCGGTGAGATGCATCTTTGTATGTTAGTAAAAAGGTTATCTAAAAATCTATTATCGGAATTCAGTTTATCTTATATTATATAAACTATGCAATTACAGAAACCACCGTCATCTTATTTAATATTAATTTGAATATTTTCTTTGGGAAAATAAACTATTTAAAAACATTTATGTCCAAAAAACTGGTCTTTGTATGATCAGAATTATGGAATTCTATTTCCTTGTAAATACTAAAATTGTATCATGATTTCCTTCATGATGTTGAAGACTCTGATCAAACAACAAAGAATCATTTTATTTGATTATGTAAATTTCTTACATTAATTAATTTTAAAAGTTTCAATAACATCTCTATTAAGAATGTGTGTCCAGAAAATAGCCTTTCTTAAGAAACATTCTTATGCCTATTTATTAAGGAACTTCCTCTTCTCAAAAACATTACCAACTTTCTCGAAAAAATTTCCTAGCCAATATGTATTGATATATTTACAAAAAAATAAACCAAAAGTCACTTTGGTATAAAAAATAACCCCCTTTTTATTTGTTTTCAACACCCATACAAAAAATTAAACATCTTCATCAATATATGTATGTAACTATTTCTCCCCATCTGATGTTTACATTTTATTGATCCCCCTTATTGAAAATAAAATTAAAAGGGTCCATTTATACTCACATTTATTTATCTAAAAATATTGAAAAGATTATTCAAGGTAATATTAGTATCACATGAGTTTCATAACAAAGAGACTTTAACTAAACAAATCTATGTCCAAGTGGGTAAAACCGATTTTGAAAAAAAGTACAAATAATAAAGGTGGTTAATGTTTTTCTTAACAGAACATTCATGAATTACTTTCATCATACTACTTCAATCATCTCCAAATAGGGGGTAAATTGAAAAATATTTGTTAAGGAAAATCCTCTACCCATCATAAAAACATATAAAAACATTTCAAATGTATAATAAAAACTTTAGAAATATCTTATTTTTTCCACATAATTTCTTTATTCTTTTTGATAAGTAAGATAATCATATGTTGACTTCAGTTTTGATCCACCTTAAAGGGTAATAATCTATTTTAACTATGATAAAATGCCCATATAGTGGTGATTTTTTATCTAGCAGAAGTTTAAACCACCGCTATATGGTCCCATGACAATTTCAAAAAACTCTCACTAAAATTGGTGTCAACAATCAACACGCGATGGTTCCTTCCATTTAGCGGAGGTTTTTGGAATGTGTCATATAACACGTATTTCATAGTGTGTTTTCTGGTTTTACCGGCTGTTTTTTATTTAAAGAAACAATCGAAATCTAGCAGCGGTTAAAACCACCGCTATAGTATGAACCTTTTACCCAAAAAACGGCCACTAATATGAATAAAAGCACCACTACGAAAAGTTTTGTCATATTTAGCAGCGGTTTTAACCACTAGACTAAAAACATACCACAATATTGAAGTGGTTTAAACTGACGTGAAAAAAAAACTATATAGAGTAGTGGTTTAAACCACTGCTATATCATGAATGACAGAAAAAGAGGTTGGTTCTGTAGCCCCAAAACCTACAACCAGAACAAAACATCACAAAGACCATCATATCATACAGAAAAACAAATTCATTATCAAAACATGTCTCTTACATCAACCCATCATCACAATACTTCCTTTCCACATCACCATTCAACATACCATCCACTAGAACATATTTCAACAAGATATCCATTCCTCCTCACTAATGATATATACAATAAGATATCATATCAGAATTATACTAAATATATAAATAATTATATAATTATAATTCATTTCATCTAGATTTACCTTATAATAATAAACCAAAAACCAAAATAACCAAACATTTAGTTTAAGGGAAACATGTCATTAGCAAGCTATGACAATACATAACCTCCAAGGAAATTGTCATCAATCCAACACAGTATTATACCATAATTAAATTAAACAATTCATAATAGAACTCATAAAATATTTATATTCAATTTATCATATTTTGAAATAATTTCAATACTTGTATCACATTTATTAACATAAAATATTGATTTTTTTATTCGTCACATAATTACTATATAATTACTTCATGCTTTACTTCCAAACTTCATACTTAAATTTAAAACCTATCATGCATAATAAATCACATATAAAATTTAAGTAATGTTGTAAAAACTTTATTATATCATGATTAAAATGGAATATATATAATTTAATATATTTTAACATACTTTTATATTAAGCATAATTTAATAAAATTCTAGCATTCTCTTTAATCAAATGAAGTCATATTTACATCGTACTTTGATTTATCTTTATTTTTAAACTATAGGTTCAAATTAACACATGATATGACATAAGAAACTTTATAATCCAAATCATATTTCTAGGACATTTATTTTTTAAATATTTCATTTCATCAGTAATAAATCATCAATATAATTCTTGGTTGAAAATAATTTTTGGAAATTTATTTTATTTACATGGAAATAATGATCTTATAACATGATTTTATATTTACACAGCATTAAGGAATCATATTAACAAAATATTCATAATAATCCAGTGAAATCAATACATTTAATTTCTAAAATTCTATTTTGAATTTATCGGTTCTTTAATTAAAACACATTAAACATAAATTATATATTAAAATATGTAATTTTATATAAATAAAATAAATCATCAAATTATTTCATTAATTATTAATAAAATAATTTTAATCTAACATAAATAAATTATTTAGAATGTATAAATAATTATCAAGAAAATATTATAATAAAAAATACACTACACATATATTTATTACCATAATAAACAAACTAAAAAACACAATTTAAAATTTTAACTTAAATAGAATCCTATGATAATGATGAATGCGACATTATTAAATTTATTCCATGAAATCAATTCATTTTTACATAGACATGTTCAGTTGGTTGTCAATGTCTATGCATTAAATCATAGAGGGCCACCTAATACATGGTTCCAGGATAGTAAGGTACCATGAAAAATAGGTGGGAAATAGTAGAATATAATAGTTAGATAAACCTATATGTAAAATAGATAAAGGAAACTAAACATCATAAATGATCATAAATAAATTTCAATCTCCATAGCCAGTTGAAACACAACATATAGATACATGGTTATATAACACATAAATATGACACTCGTTGTCCTGATCCCATATAAAATATAAGGAAAATATAAAAAATACCCACATTGAAGAAAATAATACATAAAAAAAATTTCTCTACTAATAATTTCCCAATGATGAACTCTTCCCATCACCATCTCCATCTCCATCTCTACTTCCTGCTACCGAAACCTATAAGATAATTATATTGAAAATTAAAAAACATGGTATATTTTTATTTAAACATAAAATCAATAAAAGTCTGGGAACTAAACGATTTTCATGTTGTGTGATTAACCTTATCGCCACCAATCATCACTTACAATCTCCATTATCCTACCAAATACCTTAAATGGTAATGATCAAAAACCCACCCCATACATTCGACCAGGATAGTCCTTCCCAAGGACTTTACCAACTGGGTTTTCCTAGGAGACTGAGTAAGACAGTGGGGGATTAACATTCCATTGTTCTTTAATTTTTACCTATAAATAAAAAATCATTAATATTATAAGGAATATATATTAACATAGTGAGAACTGATAATAAGTTATTATAATGAAAAATGAATTCATACCCCAACTTCTTTGGAAGACTCATTAACAATTCTCCCCTTAGATTTTAATGAACATTCAACCACACTTCTGTTTGGTATGTTTGGTGGCCTAAAATATATGGATGAATTAAAAAAATATAAATCAACAATTTAATATATTAAATAGATAATATTTTCTAATATATATTTAAACTAATGAAACTATTACCAGAGTCGGTTGGTTTTTTGAAAAACCCTTTGACATCGTAGTGTGAGTATAACAGTTCTTCCTGGGAATTCCTATCATTTAATCAAATAAAATTAAGTTTAGAACATATATTTCAAAAAATTCATGATCAAAGAATAGAAATGATAATAGATTCACAATAATAATAGACAAAATATACATAACAATGATAATGAATGACTGCACAAATGAAATACGTGATTCATAAATGAATGGATAACTGCACATACCATCATTTTATTCTACAATCATGTCAGTTTCATTCTCCATCATTACATTATCTACTTAATACACTCTTGAAACACTAATATTTTAAATATCACCATGGAAAAATAAGTCTGCTTATTTCTATTGATGAGATTCAATGTTAGAGGTCAAATCTTCCACTTCATCACCCATATCATACAAATCTCTTTGTTTTATGTGATCAAGTATACTCCACCCATTATACATGAAATCTTACACATAATATACCATTTTATCTTGCGATGATAAGATATACAGATCATGTAGTTAATGATCACCGACATCCATCAAGCGAGATAAGTTCACAGAAGTAAATTTCAAAGAATCTATTTTAACACCCCTGATAATATCCACCCAATTGCATTTGAATAAAAAATTGAAAAATGCCTCTGGTAGTTTAATTTGATAATATCAGTAAACTATCCATAGTATTCCACTTCAAAAAATGTAAATATTCCACAATTCTTTTTTTTCAAACCCTCTTTCCGATTGACTATTTGAAATCTAAATCCATTCACGTTGTAAGCGTCAAACATCCTAGCTTGTTTTAGAGGACCTAGAGAAAGAAAATTCTAATCTTCTAAAAACTATGATCAAGTATCAGTATTCATGATCTGAAAAAAGTAATATACATTATTATATTTAAATAATATATATTTCAACCTAATATCTGTATTGATTGCAATATTTATGAACATAAACATCTTGAAAACCATTCTACAATATCTTTATTAATAGATTTTGATATATCTTTCTCATTTCGTGTTAATTCTCTCATTCATCTCTTTGTTTGTGTCCTCAAATCTTTAATAAATGGATATAAAATTTCACTATTTAGTTTCACATTTTTACATTCCAGAAATAATTCCAATTCTATCAATATAACATTTGAGCTCCTCCCAACTGATCGTCCAATAGCAGGAATGATTTTTGATTTATCATGTATTTCAGATTGATTTTACGTGTCTTCAACACATAAAACTCAACTGAATCTTGTCTCAATGCCATCCAAGTATATCAGACAAGAGTTAAGACACATCTCTACTACATAGACTTTAGAAATAGATACTTTAGGTTGAGCTTTATTTTTCATGTAAGATTTTAAATGCACAAGATATCTGTGAAAAAAAATAAATATGTATTTAATGAAGTGACAAGATTTATTTAATGAAATTAAAAACATATAAATAAAGTACATCTCAATTATATACATCCATCTATAATGTACGTTACCAACTAATTTAGTTTCCTCAACCAAATGCATAGTTAAATGCATCATAACAGTAAAAAATGATGGAAGAAATATTATCTCCATTGCACATAGTGTCAATACAAATCTCTCCTGAAGGTTGTCAAGATGAAATGGATGTAGATATTTCTCACATAATTGTCTAAAATATTTACATAATTGGATTACAATATAGGTAACCTTTTCAGGTAATAATGTACGCAATGAAAATGGAAGTAATTACTGTAAGAAAATATGTGGATCGTGGCTTTTCAATCCATGTAACTTATGATTCATTAAGTCAACACACCTTGAGATGTTACTATAATACCCATAAGATACCTTTACTTTTTTTTAAAATTCAAAGGAATATATATATTTATCCCTAATTTTCATTTCAAAAATTTCTGGAGCATACCTTCCATTCTCATCTGGCCAGAGATCATGCTTTATGATCATTGCTTGTAAGTGTTTCCAAGCACTGAGATGATCATTTTACTTTCTATGCTCATTAAGAAATGTGGTGATCAAATTTTCACAAATATTCTTCTCAATATTCAACACATTAAGATTATTCTGCAACAAATTAATTTCCTAATACTAAAGTTTGAAGAATATACTATTTTTCATCCATTGTTGTGTTCCTATTTCAATTGTTGATGTACTTCGAACTTGTTTCCAACTATCATTCAAATGAAGAACCTTTCCAAATTCCGTTTCAACATTTATATGTTGTGCCAATATTTTAGAACCTATTAACAAATTTGGAGGTGGTCCACGATCAGTGAAACCATTGAATTTTGACTTGTTCATTTGAAATCTATGAGATGCATCGAGAAATATTCGATGACACAAGAAGCACCATTTTCTACTGTGAGGTATGTTGGGACCACTTTATGTATAAGGTTGTAATTTTTGTCAACAGTTTTCAATGAAGATCAAAATGAACAAGTATATGATGAAGAAATCCAAAGTTATTAAGAGTGGAAATTAAGATGATTGTTGAACTAATTTTAAGTTCAAAATACATCTGACAAAGGTGATACATTGTATACAAAAATGAAACCATCTTAGAGAGTGTTTAAGGGATTCATGTTTTATAGTGATCACACAACATCTCACTATTCAAAGAGACCATGAAAGGGCCTACCTAAAGAGACATGAATCATTTCATGAGGGATCATGTGGAGATTTTAAGATTTAAGAATGATTATACAAATCTCAGAAGACAATGCCAGTAATTTTCAGTATTGACTAGAAATACTAATGTTGGTTGAAGATAGTGAAGTTGAAGTACATTCCCTATAAGAATCTGAAAATGCTTAAACTTATGATTCAAAGAGTATATATCATTTTAGAAGGAGTTCATGATGAAAGCCGGTGACTGTTAATGAAGCCAGATGATAGTGAAGAATCTTGGGTGTTCTTTCCAAAGCAGATATTTCTGTTGGTTCCATTTCCCAACGATTTCCAAATGTTTGGACCTCCAAATTAGGATTTTGTTTGTGTAAATGAATGGATTTCTACATAGGATTGAACAAGATGTGGAACAATGAAGGAAATCTGAAAAGGAAGCAAACCATGTACCTCAGAACATGGACCATGTACCATGTTCGGGGAATGGTTCCCTACCACATACTTGGAAGCAGAAATAGTACACAGAGTGGTGTGAAGAACTAAAAATGGTTTGCAGCAATGGTACTTGGTGATGGAATGTAGTACATGGAATGAAAATGGTTCACTATAGAAGTAGTTGTGCTATGAGTAATGGCTCATCATTGGCGGAAGATATGCAGTACGAAGATCGACAAACACACTGTACACACTAAAGGGTCACAGAATTGCTGCGGTTCATGAAACAGGAGAGGTACGCGTTGGAGGATTATAGTACGCGGTTGGATTTCATTATGCGATGAAGTTTTAACCATATTGAAAATTTGGGTAAAATGGATTAAAAAAATTTGTTGAATTATTTTCATATATAATGAGTGCAATTACCATCATTAAGACAGAGTGAATTTGATACGAAAATATCATCACTATGGAAGAAATAGGCTATGTTTGAATGTGTAATGAATTAGGGATTATGTGTAGGAAAAATTGGTACGTGAAAGACAAAACAATTCATGAAATTAGGAGTAGTCTGTGGAAGAAATTTTGTGTAAGAAAAATTGGTATGCAGGAGGTGAAATAATTCACAGAATTTGAAGAAGAAGTCTGTAGAAGGATGATATGGTACACCACGGTGGTACGCAGAGGCAGTACATGAAGGCGGTTTTCATAGTTGGTATATAGAGGCAGTATTCATAGTACATATGTCAAGGTGGTACATGAAGGAGGTGTGTGGATAAGGTGTGGTGCCCAGAGTAGGTGAGGTGTGCGGAGTAGGAGTGGTGCACGGAGTAGGCGCGATACGTAGAGTAGAGGTGGTACACGGAGCAGAGTTGGTATGCGGAGTAGGTGCAGTACGCTGAGCAAGAATGGTATGCAGAGGTGGAATTGTATGCAGAGTAGACACAATATGTAGATTAGGTGCGGTACGTAGATCAGGAGTGGTTTGCAGATCAGAGATGGTCCACAGAATCAGGGAAAGTTCGTGGAAACAAAAACATCATAAATAGAGTTTTTCATTCTAGAAAATAAAAAGGGTATAAGTTCTAGTGAATTTAGTAATTACATGAAAGTAGAAAACTGAATATAAAAGAGCATCAATTTGAGACTTCTATGAAAGCAGTGTCTCGTGCTATATAGAGATATAGACTTTTCATGCCAATCTATGGAAGCAACCATCAAGTGGATACACTGAGTGAGACCTCTCTCAAGTAAGTGATCTAGGGGGAGGCAACATAAGTGATATGAGGAAAGCAGTGGGATATCCCTGAAATTTTGTAAAGGAAGTGTTTTTGTGATAGAGTGATTGTTCCCAAACCTTTGTAATCCACAACTAGTAAAGATTAGTGGAATTTGATACGACAGAAAACCTGTTAGCGTTTGTTCCTTGGATGTAGCCCTTAGTGGTGAACCAAGTAAAAAAGTTTTGTGATATCCTGATGCATGTGAATGTTTTAATTATTTCACATATCAATCATACAGGTTTAAACAAGTTCCTACCAACATGTTAACAAGGTCTAGTAAATAAGGGAAACAATTTACACCCTGATTCACCCCACTCTTAGAATGCTATAGGGTCCTTTAATTGGTATTAGAGGGACAAGTTTTACATATATTGGATACCCTTCAGTAATTCTATTTAGAAGAGGGTTTGAGTTTTCTTTCCTGATTCAATAATGAAGAACAATCTTGATGAAATTTTGGTTATCTCTAAGTAGATGTCTATACCCAGCAAGACCATGAAGAACAAAAAAAAGAAAGAGAATAGACAGTTGGAGAAGTCCCTCTTGTCTAAAGAAGAGGTAGTATCTAGTTCTCCATGCCATTTGGAAAATGATGATGTTTCATTACTAGAAAGGAAATATCAGGGAGATCAAGAGGTATGTGTTTTATCCCTTGATCAATCTTCAGCCTTAGATGAAATTGATAGACTATGAAAATACATTTATGATATCTCTGAAGATAGAGTCATTAGTATTTCTGGAATATTTCGAAGTAGGCAGGAAGAAATTAACCAGCTAAGAAAAGAAGTAGATTCTATGGAGGAAGTCTTGGTAAATAAAATATCATAATTCTATAAGCTCTCCAAATATATTGAATCCTTTGAATAGATAAGGAGGAAACATGAAATAAATACATCAAAATGGTTCAAAGAATCTGAAGAGGAAGAGAGAGTCAAAAAGGATGTTGGAGAAAAGATCCGTGTGCTTGAAGGGAATCTGAAAAATTTTAATGACATCAAGGGTCTACAATTGGATGGGATGTCCAATAATGTCAAGGACATTGACTCTTTGATTTCGAATAAAATGATGCTGCATGAGGAAGAAGTTGTTAGAATGAATTAGGGTTGTGAAGAGAAGAAGACTATGATTGAAGATGAGGAGGTCATTCTCAATAGTAAATGTCTAGAATTGGATGCTTAGTTGACAAATCTTGAGAAGAAACATATTGAGACTTCAGAAATGAATGAAATATTTTCTGTTGCTACTCAATCCACACTGGAGGATTATACTATCGAAATACATATAACATGTGATAAGAAGATCGTGGCATCACTCATTGATATATCACAAGTATCTATGAAGAATAAGGTACCATACAAACCATCTTGTACTCATGTTTCTAAATATATTTTGAAAACAAGTGGAGGATGGAAGAGAAATTCAAAAAAAGTATGGATGGGGAAAGGTGAGGAGTCACCTATCACCATGTCTTGGGTGAATAGGAAGAATAATGTGTAAGGT
Organism: Viscum album; assembly: GCA_963277665.1. Taxonomy (NCBI): domain Eukaryota; kingdom Viridiplantae; phylum Streptophyta; class Magnoliopsida; order Santalales; family Viscaceae; genus Viscum; species Viscum album. The sequence continues at coordinate 819,281,499 of OY728163.1, read as the reverse complement.
GGTTCTCCACAAAGAGAAAAATGAGTCAATAAGAAGACCCAACCACATAATACCAAGAAATCAAGATTTTTGGGTCAATGTTGGTTCTGCAATAGATTTGGGCATTGTGAATTGGATTGTTGGTACAATCCCTTAAATGAAAAAGCATTGAGAAAACCTTTGTCAATGTGAAGAAAGCTAGAGAAGGAGAAGCAACATCCGTAGGTCTAGAAGTATCTTTTTAGCACAATCATTATTGGAATGCTTGATAACATCTATGATGTATGCAATGAAATTGGTCACTATGTAGGTACATGACCATCTTAACATGCATTCATTGTTGATAATAAAAGAATACCTCTGATGCTGGTTAAGTATGAAGCAACTACCTTGGGAAGAAATCAGAAGAATATTGTGAACCACATTTCCCCAAGTAGCTCTCAAATAGGGAATATGAGAAGACCCTAGATTTTAGATCCATTAAATTAAAGATAAATTCATCCTTAAGAGAAACTAAGAGGGATAACACTCAGATTAATCCATGTGGAAGATCCAAACCTATTGCAACAGTTCCAAATGGCATGTAGGTCATCTGGTCAAATTCTTTAAAAAGAATAAGGAAACGTGAATATTAAAAGGACAAGGCTGGTAATAAAGTAAAAGGGAAACTTTCACGTGATGAAGATAAAGTACCTGAGATAATGAAAAAAAAACATGTGTTAAAGAAGTTTTGTGTGAGAGATGTATGAAAACTGGTAACATTGCAAAAGGTTGCTTAACCTTAATACCCGAGAAATAAGCAATCCTTATGAGGAGTAAGAATGTATCATCCATTATGGATATTTAGAAGAATAAAAATTATTCATGAAAAAACGAAGTGAATGTGAAGAGATCCATGCTGCATCAACACAAACCAGAAAATATATTTAGATGTGTGAGCTTGAAGACTAGAGTAAATGGAGGAACTTGGTTGAGAAAATCATCTCAATCATGCAGTTCATATCAATAAATCACGAAGGATACACCTTATTCACTTAATCATTTTTGTATTTTACTTGTGCTGATAGTGCATGGAATTGAAGGCGAAGCATTCTATCAGGGGGAGAACCTGAGAAGTAGTGAATGCTCCCAACTCTTGATAGCTAAGCTGAAGAAGTTTCCATTCTAGGAAGATTCTTCAATTCATATTCAAAGATTAAAATAATGAAGGATCACCCTTGATGAAGGAGATGAGGAGTGTTTCTCTTAAGGGGGAGACAAATGAAGAAGCTTCTAGAGTCATTATTTTAATAAGTTTCAATTTTTCTTCATATTAATTTCAATAACTCTATAAATTAATTAAAGATAATGTCATTGGAAAAGGAATGACATTTATCAATCTCCCTTCCATGGTTACTCATAATGAAGATCATTTTACAAAGGGGGAGTAACTGAATAAATCAGTGACATAAGAAGAATGGAAGTGCCTAAGGCCACTTATCTCTCCAATTTCACTTGAATATTTTTAATCGATTTTTAGAAGTGAGTGCAGGAGTTTCAATTTTATTATTCTCTATCACATTCAATTTCATCATCCTAGAATGTAAGTAGAAAACCCTTGAAGACAAAGTACACGAGTTCTCATCTCATGTGGTATCATGATCAATGAATAATGGACAACCTTGTTGTCTAAATCAAATCCTCTTGTTCTCTACACTGAGCATTTCTCAAGTAGACATTGAGTGAAATGATTGATGGAACATTTATTAAGTATGGATTGAAACCCTTTTCCCATGAAAATTGTATTTATTTTCAATACGAGGGCGATAAGTGAAATGAAAGTAACGAGAGAGAAAAGTTTTTCATTTTGATATTGACACAATCATTTGAGGACTCTATGGTATTGAAAAAAATACAAAGGGGGAGATTGTTGAGACAACTTTGTGTATAAGGTTGTATTTGTTTTCAATAGTTTTCAATGAAGATCATAACGAATAAGGACATGATTAAGAACTCGAAAGTTACTAAGAATGAAAATTTAGATGATTGTTGAATTGATATTTTGTTCAAAATACATGCATCAAAGGTGATTAATTATATACAAAAATGAAACCATCTTAGAGAGTGTTAAAGGGATTTAAGTTATAATGTTATCACGAAACATATCACTCTTCAAAGATACCATGCAAGATTATACTAAAAGAGACATGAATCATTGCACGAGGGATCTTGTGGAGATTTTAAGATTTAAGAATGGTCATACAAAGCCGAGAAGTTGATGCCCGTCATATTCAGTGTTAAATGCAAAGACTGATGTTGCTGGAAGACAAAGAAGTTATAATACTTTCCCTGGACAAATCTGACGATGCTGAAACTGATCATTCAAAGAGTATATATCATGGCTGAAGGTGTTCATGATGAAATTTTTTGTCAGTTTAAGAAGCCAGATGATAAGGAAGAAGCATGGGTGTTCTTTCCGAAGTAGATATATTTGATGGTGCCATTTTTGAGTGATTTCCAAATGTTTGGACCTCCAAATTGGAATTTTGTTTTTGGTAATGGAAGTATTTTAGCATAAGAGTTAAAGAGATATGGAATGGGGATGAAAATAAGAAAATGAAGAAAACCTTGTACCTTGGAACATGAACTGCGTACCATGTTCAAGGAATGGTTTGTGACTGTGTACCTGGAAGAAAAAATACTACGTAGAGCGGTGTGTATAACCAAAAATAGTTTTTAGTGACAGTATGAGGTGAAGGCATGCAATATGTGAGATGAAAATGGTTATCTGTAGAAGGATTTGTGGTATGCATAATGGCTCATCGTTGGTAGAAGAGAAGTAGTACGCAGACCGAAAGACACATGATACACGCTAATGGTTCGCAAGATATCTACTGTTCGTGAAACAAGTGTGGTACGTGGTGGAGGATTATAGTACACAAATGGAGTTCAGTATGCGATGAAGTTTGTCTCACATAGAAAATTTGGGTAAAATAGATTAGCAATATTTTTCAGTTTATTTTCCAATATATGGAGTGCTAATCCCATAATTAATAGAGAGGAAATTTGATAAGAAAATATCATCACTATGGAAGAACCAGGATAATTCCTAAAGTGGCATGCTTGAGAGATTCTACGTAGGACGAAGTGGTATGCGAAAGACAAAACGGTTCATGAAATTAGAATGACTAGTCCACAAAAGAGATTTTTCATAAGAAAAAGTGGTATGTAGGAGGTGAAATAATTCAAAGAATTTAAAGACAAAGTCCACAGAAGTAAGAAATGGTATGCCGAGGTGGTATGCAGAGGCAATACGTGAAGGCGTTATGTGAAGGTGGTATGTATAGGTGGTATGCAGAGGAAGTATGCAGGTGCCATACACGATGGTAGTACAAGAAAGTGGTGCGCAGAGAAGGCATGGTGCACGGAGCAGGAATGCTATGCGATGTAGCAACGATGTGCGGAGTTAGAGAAGTACGTAGAGAAGAGGCTGTACGTAGAGAATATATGGTCCGTGGATCAGGCGCGTTATGCCGAGGAGGAGTGGTATGCAGAGAATCCATAGTTCACAGACTAGGTGCAGTACACATAACAGGCGTGGTATGTAGATCTGAGACAGTCCAAAAAATTAGGGACAGTTCGCGAAAACGAAGAAAATCTTAAAGGGAGTTTGTGATTCTAGTTAATAAAAAGGGAAGAAGTTCTAGTGCATTCAGTAATTTCACTAAATAAGAATACTAAATATAAAAGAGTATCAATTCGAGTATTCGACGTTTATATTGTATTATGTTGAATAGAAATAAAGACTTTTCATGCCAATCTGTTGAAGTGACCTTCAAGTCGGTAAACTGAGTGAGACCTCTCCCAAGACTGTGAGCTAGGGGGAGTCAACAGAAGTGATACGAGGAAAGTATTGGGTTATCCCTAAAATTTTGTAAAGGAAGTGTGTCTTGGAAAAAATGACTATGCCTGAACATTTGTAATCCATATCTAGTAAATATTAGTGGAACTGGAATGACCGAAAACCTGTCGGCGTATGCTCCTTGGACGTAGACCTTAGTGGTGAACCATGTAAAAAGTGTTGTACTATCATTCTTCATGTGAATGTTATAATTACTGCACATATCCATCATAATGGTTTAAATAATTTCATACCAATGTGGGATTAAGATCCAGTAAAGAAGAGAAAGAGTTGATACCCTGATTCACCCCCTCCCAGGATGGTCTAGGGTCCTTTAAGGTAGCCATTAAATATCAAAATCAAAGTTAGAAATAGAAAAATACAAGACCATGTAAGTGTTATAACCAGATAAATTCCCATGTTCAAGGAATTCACTAATGGTCCACATTAGAGCAGCTTTTATTTTGAACATTGTTTGAGAAGATTCATCATATTTCTCAACAATGTTTCTCTATAATTCCTATAATTATTCAATTAAAGGCTGCAAGTATACATCAATATCATTTCTATGCATTTTTTTTCTAGGAATAATCATTGAAATGATAAAAGACATTTTTTTCATACACATCCACAAAGGCAGATTTTAAAGGATCAAAACAACCAGACAAATTCTATAATTGGTACTCAAAGTCCCAAATGGGTTGATCCATCGACATCCAATCCCAATCAATCATTCATAGGATCAGATGATAAATCTAAATGTAATGAATCAAATGTCTTCCACTATTTTGAATCTCCTAGATGTCGCATTAACCCATCATTGTTATTATTTAAATAATGCTACTTCATGTGTTCGGTGGTTTTTGACGACATGAATAATATTTGCAATCAAGGATTTAAAGTAAAGTAATGAGAAACCTTTTTAGGTGTGTTCCGTTTCTTCATCTTCATGGTAGTATGTTGATTCAAAATTCTGACATCATCCATGGATTTCCATCTAGAATAAGAACAATTTTTGCAATCCTATATGCTTGAATCCTTTACCCAATAAAGAATACAATCATTGGGACACACAAGTATTTTTGTATAATTCATACCAATCTTGTTAACACATTTTTTCATATCATAAAAAGACCGAGGTATATTTTATTCAGGAAATGCATCATGCAATAATTCCAAAATCATGGATAATGCCTTATTTGTAATTCCACATAGGCATTTGATATGGTACAACTTCATCAAAAAACAAGTTTTTGAATATTTCAAACCTCCACTACATAACTCTTGATTTCCATCATTAACTAAACCATGAAACACATCTGTCTACTCAGTGAAGTTTTATCTTACATTAGTCCCCACAAAATCAATAGGAGGATTTAATGATTTGTTAAAATCTTGATCTGGCTGTCCTACAGTCTCAAAGACAACATTTTTCACGTTTCTATTTCTATCACTATCAACAGGTTGCTCTGATTTGTTTTGAGGTTTATGTTGGTGTCTTTCAATACCAAATGCATCATTTATAAGGTTTTTAAATTAATTTTCCATTGCTGACAATGTCGGGAGCTCATTATGTGTATTGACATCGGATCTCAACCATTCTGTAACATTTGATTCTCCATGCCAAATCTAACAAAAATAATGAGCAAGAAATTTCTTCAATATAAAGTGTTCATAAATTTCATCTCTCTTTAACCATATTTTAAATTTTCATTTCAGACATGAACATCTTATTGTCCGATCAACAGATCGATTGAAAATTGAAAAATAAAAAAACTCCTTCAAAAAATAGCATACTATAGTTCTCTCCTCAGTAATGTGATCCAGATTTTATCCATATATATCACAATGTTCCAAGACATTATGAAAAAAAATTAAAACTCATAACTATTAATAAATTATAAAAGAGATTCATATCTACTAGTTGAAAAATATGAATATGTTAAATAACCATACACTACCTTTTAAATGCATGTATAACCATATGTAAAATAAGAATTACAGAAACTTTTGAAAAATAATAAATCTATTTTGACTATTTGAATATATCGATGAAGAAACTGGTGTATAGTAGTGAACTTTGACCCTTATATAATTGATACAAAACAAGGACATATAGGGAAACTAGAAATGCCTCAACAAATTAGTATAACGAATCCATGATGTTTTAAATGTCATTCTTATTTTTTATCCAATTCTTTCCTTTGATTATATTTATAGACAAAACACAAATGGATAACATTCTTTAGAAATCCATTGAATCTTATACACATGGGTGTTTCCTAATTCTTTATCATATATTTAAAACAGAAAAGATAGAAATTAAAATAGAAACAGATTACTGTTTAAAGTATAATGCTCAAATTCAAAAACACTCAATGAATTTCATTCATAGAATAATTTTCTTCTGAAAAAGGATTTATACCATTAAAATATATGAGATAAAATACTAATTAAATATAATAGGGAAATTTTATACCTATAGAGCCCATGTAAGGGTAAAATATTTTTTGCACAAGATGCATAAGGGTACCTCATAATTTTTATAATTTTCGTAAAGGTAACCTTTTAAATATACAACTCACATAAAGATAGGACTCATTTTATACATATTGTATATAGGTAAATTATAATTCTCTGTAGGAAAAAGAACAAATTATAAGCACTACATAAGTGTAACTAGTATATTTATGAAATGGTAAGATTTTACTTAAACTAGTCATGTTAAGGTCACTAAAAAAGTTGTATAAAGGCACTCATAAGTTACATAAGGGTAATAAGAATTTTATAAACCATGTGTAAAGAAAAAACATAAATTCCATAAAAAACTTTAAAGGTATCTAGTTAAATAAAAAATGGTAACTTAAATTTTTTCATGCCTCTTAAGGGTAGCTTAACACTTGCGCAGAGGTAAGAAACACTTGTTGAAAGGTAAGTAACACTTGTGTAAAGGTAAGAATCACTTGCGTAAAGCTAAGAAACACTTCTATAAATGTAAGTAGAGCTTATTTAATGGTAGAACCAAGAATACAAATCATGCGTAATGGTATAAAGGTATATAAGAAAAGGTAACACACAAACTATAAATTCCATATAAGGGTAAGAAAAATAGTTACGTAAGGAAAATAAAATTACAATATAAACAAGAAAGATTACATAATGAATAAATCATGGTAAATGACATAATATATCACTAAATACCCTAAATCACTAAGTAACCATATAATTAAAATATAAACAAGAAAGATTCCATAATGAATAAATCATGGGAAATGATATAATATGCAACTAGACAAAACTCCCTAAAATCACTAAGTAACCATATATTTGAATGTGTCCTAGGATCTACCCTGGGAATAATAATATGATAAGTAGTTAATCATATATGGGAATAACCACCTCAATAATCTATCTATTGGATTATGCTACATATATAACTGAAAACCAAGTTTCGCACACAAGCCTCCTGATGAAAACTGACCACCTAGACCTTCTTCCTATAATTACTGGTTTGAAACTAGTGGAATGTAAAACAACTATAGAAATAAGTTACATCATCTAACTAGTCCCTGGTTTACCATGACCAATAGTGGGCCTTCGGAATAGAGAAAATGAGACAAGTTTAACACATGAAGAATAACCATAACTACACTCAATTGTAACACCCAATGATGTAGTACCCCATACATACATAACATATATTCAAGGAATAAGTATCATATTCTCATGAATGGGGGGAAATAAGAATCACATATTTATCAAAAAACCACACAAGTGGTAAACAAGAAAGGGAGAATAAAGGGTTTTCTTCCACATACACCATTTAAAAACAATTTTTTAAACAGTATGTTGACACTAAAACATATCGTGCAATGAAAAAAATCATTTTTCATAAAATAATTACCATAAAAAATATTGAAAATGATGGAAAACACTAAATAATTTAAAACATTTCAATTTCAACCATACACAAGCGTTCTCTTCTTTGAAAAAAATCATGACTAATGACCTTCATTTCCCTCAAAAATCACATGAACATAACTTGAAACATTTTAATAGTTCCACAAAACCAACCATTTATTTTAAAATGTTTCAAAGATACTCATCAACAAGGTTATTTCTATTTAAAAGTCAAAATAAGGAAAAAGGGAAAACCACATCCATCAAACCATTTAAAACAATCCAAAAACATATTTTATAACTTTTAAACCATGAACACATTTAAAATGCCAATTTCAAATACATTGAAACAACCTTTATGTAAAAAATTTAGAGTTAAACACCTCAATTAAAAATCAAATTCTATTTACAAATCATAATTGGGTCAAAACCCATTTCAAAATAGGATAAACATTTGAAAATGAAATAAGAGATTTCATAATAATTGGAGCATAATAAAAACTTCTGTTAAAAAAAAATGAAAACATGGTATTCATGTGAAAACCATTTATACTAACCTCACAAAAACCAAGAAATATTTTAAAAAAACCATTAGTATATCAAAAATATTCATAATTTCATAAAAATGGAATTTAGAAAGTAAACACATGCTTATAATTCTAAAATGAAACATATATTATACAAGATATAATTGTGTTAGATCTTTATTATTTTATTTGTTATACTATATTTGATAAAAATATATTATACAAGATATGGTTGTTTCAGATCTTCATTCTTCTATTTATAATACTAATAGTATTTGTTATTTAATTTAGTATCAAGTATCATCTACCTTTCACAATATCTCTATTGAGAATCCCAATATATCAAAAAATGAAACCTTCTTCTTCTATGGATTTGAATTTAAGGTTCAAATTAAAACATAAAACCCATTTCAACTTATTTAAATCTACCCTAATTTATTTTTACCCATTGGGTCATAATATACCAAAAATATTTACCATAAGGGGAAATTGAGATCTAAATGGTTCCACATCATCAATGCATGTTCAAAATATTAAGAAACCATGTATTTTAGTATAAAACCATGCATCACAGTATGATTTAGTGAATAAAAAAAGTTAAATATAACTAATTGAACTTTTTTGGAATGTAATAAACATTATGGTTGGGGATATAAATATTTTTATTACCCATTAAAACTATTCTCTAAATATTCATAGAATAAAAAACTGATTTTATTCATGAAACTCTTTTCTAAATCCACCAAAATATGAACATCTTTACATAGAAAATAGGTCCTAAATTTTCCAGAGACATCAAATATATAATCTAATTTTATTTTCAAAGTGAAATGAATATTTTGGAATAGTCCACATAAATTTTGAGGAGTCTCTATTTAAAAAAAATACTATATTGGATTGATATATCTTCCATGAAGTATCTATTACAAATAATCTAGAACTAAAAAATACCAAAACATGAAATTAAAATATGTTATTTTCCTAAGGGTGAAACCAACTCCATTACCAATAGACAAGTCTCTGAAACCATATTAGGTTAGTGAAATCATATTTTTACTCTTCTCTATATTTATTAATGACCCTTACATCGGTGAGGGTAGGACCGTCAGTGATGGGTGGTGATGGGTGAAGAGTGTCGAGATCGACAGGGAGGGACGAGATCCTTGATGAGGAATGGGATCAGCAGTGACGAGGGTTAAACAGGAGACGATGGGCGGTGAACGTCAGGATTAACAGCGAGGGACTGGATCAGAAACAACGGATGATATTGGCAGCGATGAGGGTTCATAAAGCTTTGGGGGGTTAGAGTTGAAGCATCGAGTGGTAGGGGGAGAAGTGTTGAGTTTCTCAAAAAATAAAAAGATTTATCGGAATTTTTTTAATAAACCTCTACTAAATTATCTTAAAAACATTTAGTGGTGGTTTCATAAACCGCCGCTAAAAAAACACCACTAATGTAATATTTTGTTGTAGAATTTTCATCATTGTTGAAGATAATCCAATGATAGACATTATTATTTAATCATTAAATACTACAACGTTCTCCCATATTACTTTATTATTCTTCTTTAATTCCCTAAAAGCCAGTAAAGAAAATTCTATTTGGAATAAGTATAAACCTTGGTTATTCCTTACAAGAAATGTTCTGACTGCGAGTCTTCTCTCAATATTGACTTATTATTATTCTACTTCTTGTATTTTTTCATTGGATGTGTTTTCTTTATTTTGTTTATCCTTCTTAGATATTGTAACATATTTATTCTCACCTATAAAATCATTATATGAATATGTCAAATTCCTATAAGCTTTATCATTATTTCGGTCACCTTGAGTTTGTAACAACCTCTTCCTCATTTATTCTTGGGACAGTAAGATAATCATGCAAATTTTTGTAACATGACCATATTTCTCACATCAATTTAACTTTTTCTAAATTCTTAAATCACCATATATTGATATTTTTAATCAAATTTGTTCACATATTTATAAATATATTTCTTCCCATTTCATCAACAAAATTTTATGATTCCATGAACATTATAGCAATAGAAAATTATTATAGACAAATAAATAAGAATTAAATATTTACCTAATCTATTTTATTAAACATCTTTTATTGTTCAACTTTCATAACTGGCCCAACATTCATAAACTTTCACTTTTCACTGTTGAGACTTTATTATATTTCCCAACATTTCTATTTAGAAATATTGTTATTCTCATCTAATTTTATCTCCCCCTTGATTAATGTTTTTTAGCTGGTAGAGAAATGTTGCACTTCAATGAATATGATATATTATTGAAAACTGTACAACACCAATAGTTACCTCTGAATATTGAACTTTCACACTGATAGTAAAACTGTTCTGAACACTGTTGGTTTTGTCTTTTTACAAATGGTGGGAGGATTTTTTTAGGGAGATACTTTCTTGATGAATTCCACTCTTTATTTTTGGAATAAAATTTCTCACACATATTGAATTTTGAACCTATAGTGTTATTATAGACATAGATGTACATTGATATTGTTTTGGAATAGAAACAATCTTCTTCTATAAACCATAATTTTGACCAATATTAGTGGTTTTAGATTAATCCTCAACTACATTTGGTGAAGTATTATCTCATCATTTTTAACTCAATTTTTATAGTTAGAAACATTGATTACATTTTTAAAAACTCTTATTCCTTTTCATATAGATTATCTTTAAGAACATTTACAATATTTTAGAGTTCATCTATCTACAACCTATTATGTTAAATTTCTCTAATAAGTTTAGTTTCTACCATGTTGAGATTCTCACCACAAAATGATTTATCTTTATATATTTTTATCTTACTTTATAGTTCATCAACTATGATTTTTAAAGATATAATCACATTGAGGTTATTATCCTCTTTTTTGATTCGATCACCATTCTAAAAAGTTATTTTCTTAACTTATTTATTCAACTCCTACCTTTTATTCTTGAGTTGAGTATTTCCCTCAAGTGATGATTTCAAATTTGATTTTATAATAAAATAAATTATTGTAATTTATTCAACATCATCATCACTATATGATAAAGAAATTTATTTTCTAACTCAATAAAATAATTTGACCTAATGATTAGATTCATCACTGGATAAGGAATCAACCTTCTTTCTTCTATATAAGAAACTAGTCATTTCTTTTGCAAGGAAAATTTTATTTATCTTTATTTAACTTTTTATTTGTTCAATTATTATATTATCCTTCCAAGTTAGGGTTATAATATTTCTACACAGGAATATTTTGTGAAAAATTACCTTTATCATTACAATTTATACATTTAAGAGTTTTACCCTTCTAAAATTCCTTATTGTATTTCTTAGAATGGAGGGACATGATTTTATTGAATTTTTTTTACTTATTCCATTGCCTACAAATCAATTGATTCTTCTTTAACTTCTTTATATATATTTTACCTTATATCAAAGGATTGAAGCCTATTTTTCTCATCATTTTTCTTGAACATTTTTTCTCGTCTCATATTCCATGTCGATATTCTAAAGTTCATAAAAACATAAATATTCACGATCATCTAAAGATAATACTTTTCTATAAAATCTTTATGGAAATTTTTTCATCAGTTTTATAACAATAGTATAATCTTCCATGTCCCTCAAAAACCATTGATATATATAATGATCTCATTAACTCTTATAAATTATTTATCAATACTTTCATCATCAACTATCTTAACGTCATCATGTTTTCTTCTCTAAATTTACAACTTAGATTTCTTAACATGTTCATTTAATTTATAGTTACTTCCCAACTTATCACACATTTTCTTATTCGTTGGAAATCCCATATTATTTTTAAAATATTTTCTAGTAAAATCCATCAAAATGGGATTCTATGATTTTCCTTCATTTTCAACATTTTCCTTATTAGCCTATATCATAACACCTTCAAGGGGAAGAAATCCCATGGTTGCAATGTTTATATATTCAAGGAAAATATATATAATACAAGGTAACATCATATTTATACGACTATGATGGGTTCTTCCATAAAAAATAGGAACACCCCTATTGTTCACTGAATTGAAAATATAAATCAAATGGTTTTTATATTTTAGAGGGAACCGACTTCTAATACCAATTGAGGTTCTCTTAGGATAAATATAGGATCACTGAGAGTGGGGGGGGGGGGGTGATTAGTGATCATTTTTATTTTATAATAAATCTTATAACTTCTTAAGGAAACTTAACTAACCTAAAAAAACCGAGTTAAATTTACAATCCACTCAAATATAAAACGCAATCTCACCTTTTTTTGAGATAAATATAAAGAGAGGGAAGCAAAAAATATTTAAAAGATTTTGGAATAAATACATACTCTTTTCCATGTTGGATATCCCCACAAATGTGGATTGTTTTACTAACTTCTTTTCAAAATACAAAGGCACAATAAGTGAATAGTTACACATCCTAGTAGTTAACATTCCTTTTATAGTTCATTATAACTCCCAACTATCCTTTTCATATCAACTGAATGTAACAACCTGAGTTTTTGTGAACCTTTTTTTTCAAATAAATTAATTTTATTTGATGTCATGAATTTCATGCTACACTATGTCAAGATTTCAATATATTTTATATAAATAAATATTTTGATTACATTCAACACCTAGTTGGATTTCATTACACGCGACACCGAGTTTTTACGAAATATAATTTTATTATTATAATTATTTAAATGAGATAGTTATAACCTAGCAGTTAAACATAGTAATATGAATAGTAATTATAAACTTTTAAATAAAATTTATAATAGTTTTATATAAATAATATTTAATGATAATAAGACATACAATATTTACTAAAGCCTTTATATGTTTGAAAATAATATTTTCTTAATATAACTGCTTTTTTATGTCCTTCTATAAAAAATAATAAAATTAATTTTAGAAACGTTTATAAATTTAATTTGGTAACATAAACTTAATTTTTTAATCCATAATTTCCATATTATCATAGGACGAGTTTTTGGTTTTTTTTGAGGAACTTAATTTTTGGATGAATAATGAAAAAAAACTAAATTTTAATTCAACAAAACTTTTTCGTCTAAATTATTTATATAGTTAAATTATATTTTATGTTGATTTTAAAGTAAAAATAGATAAATTATACATCTATTAATCCAATTTATTTCTTTTTAATCATTTTTATATTAAATTTAGATTTAATAACTTAATGAATAGTTGAACTTTCCCACTTTAAAAACCCGTTTTCTCACTATATCTGTAGGAATATCATTAAATTTAATTTTCCCACTTCTATGAACTGAATTTTTAAAAATATACATACAAATTTTTAATGAGTATAATATTTATAGTCTAATAAGATCAAGATAATTTTTTCCAAAAATATTATTGAAAGTGATTAAAATTAATTATAGTGATTAAGGTAAAATTAAGCTTAATAATGGACTAAACCTTAAACTCAAGGGTCAAAATTACATATAAACTTTTACAACACAAATTTTATGGAAATATTTCATCAATAAAACTTCTATTATTGAGTGTTTTTGGGTTTTTAGGACATTTTTAGGTAAAAATGTGGGTATAGCTAACTAGTTTTCGAAAATTCCATGTGTGCCCCCTCCCTCCCATATAAAGGGACACGACCTCTTCCCATTTTTCACACCTCTCAAGTCACTTAAGTTAATCCAATATCTATCCAATTAACATCCCAAAATACCTACCTTACTCCTTGAAGTATCCCTTTATTCATAAATCCATCCAAGTATGCCCTTAGGGGAAAACCAAAAGGAGTTACCCAAAGAAGAGGTAATATCCATCCTCAAACTCTTTTCCATTATTTTCTTTATCCACTACAAAAATTATTTTTATTACATTAAAACATAATATCCTTAGTATCCTAAATATACTAAGTTGTTTTTATGATAATTTTTCAACACACACAAACACACACACTTCAGTCTAATTGGTAATGAACTTTCTGTTCTTGTGTACGGAGAACTACTACCTTAAGAAATGATGTATTTAGTTTCTCATTTACCACGTCTCATGATTGGGAATTATATGGAAAATATATTTATTATATTATATATTTGATATATATGATTTATTTAAGATTATGGAATTATTATATAACACATAACTTCATGTTTTCCATTTTCTGTAAATTCAATACTTTAGTTTGGGGACGTATGGACTTCCGCATCCTCAAAGCAATGTGATTTGTTCATACACTACATGAAATGTATTAAGGATGGGTTTAGTAAAATTATATGTTATATATGACATAATAATAAAAATATAATTATATTATATATGAAAAATATATGTCATTTACTGTCTTTCTCTCAATATGACAAAAAAATAGAAACAATGATCATGCGTACGTACGACCTACCATCTCTATGAATAGTGTATTCTATTTCATATCTATATATTATATAGATTAATATAAATAAATATATACTGATTATAAATTATATTTATATCAGGTTTTACATTTTAGGAATCATTATATAAGTATGAGAACAAAAAATATATAAAATTAAGACACATGAAAAAACAATGTAGATATTACCCGTAGCAGAAACTTAACATGGAATTGTTAATAAGAGGGTAATATAAAGTCCTAATCAAACCATATATGATATTATATATTTGAATATGGTTATTTAAAATATTTATAAGAAATTTATAATTATTATATAGGATTTTTTTATTAGCATGACGAGATCAAGACATAAGATATGAGAATTTTATCTCACTTTTTATTTCCATTAGATACATTCCAAATTCACCACTTGATTATTTTTTGTCGTGTATATACAATCCTATGATATATTATATCATTAATTTAAAATTTTAATGATATTTAATGAGTTAATTTATGTAATTATTTCAAGGGGATCGTGATTATAAAGTTATTCATGTAGTAAGGGAATTTAATCTCACTTTATATTTCTATGAGATATATGCCATATTCACAACTCGATTCTTTTTTGTGGTGTATATAATACCCTATGACATGTTATATCATTAATTTTCATTATTTAATGATATTAAAATATTTAATTTATGTTATTATTTCATGTTTATCAGGATTTTAACATTACTCAAGTAGTAAGGAAATTTTATCTCACTTTTTATTTCTCTGAGATACATTCCATATTCACCACTCAATTCATTTGTGTAGTGTATATAATTATATATCAAATTTTATATATTTAATTTCCCTAATTTTATGATATTAAAATATTTAATTTATTTTATTTTTTCATGTGGATTATGAATATAATGTTACTAAAGTAGTAATGGGATTTCTACTCTCACTTTTATTTCTATGAGATTTCGGAATTATTCACTACTCATTTCTTTTGTGCGGTGTATATAATAATAATAAATATATTATATAATTATTATATTTAAATATAATTGTATTTAAATATAAATTTGACTATATCTATTTCATTGCATTTATTTTTCAATTGTTACTAAATTGGTAAAGTATTTTTGTCTCAATTTTCCGTCTTTAAGACACATTCCATGAATTTAAAAAAAGGTTTTCAAAAGTTTTTACAAATTTTTATAAAGATTATATTATAAGATCATTTTGAAAGAAAAATGATTTATGTTTTTTATGGTTTTCAAAGAATCATTTACAAGTTTTCAATGTGTATTCAAAGAAATGGTTTTCAAAACATTTTTAAGCTTTCTTTATAAGTTTTCGAAGCATTTTCAAAGAAATGGTATTTAAAAAGTTCTCAAAGATTCTTTATAAGTTTTAAAGTGTTTTTAAAGAAACTATTTTCAAAATATGTTCAAGATTTATATATAAATTTTCATGTTAATTTTCAATGAAAATGGGTTATGATAGGTTTTATGTTCTAAACCCTAATTTTCAAAGAAGAAAGAATATTTTTATCAAGAAACGTTTTTAAAAGTTATTTCAAAATTATATTCTATCTTAGATTACATCCATAATTGTTAACCATTCATTTATATAGAAATTATCCAAAGGTTACATTCATATTATTTCTCTGAATATTTTATGTTTTGATTCCATGATGTTTATGAAACTCTTTTTTACAGGTTATATGATTATGAAATGAGATTTTTTTCATGGGTTATGCTTTGTATTAAATGATTATGAAACCAATTTCTTTTTTCCATAGTTTATAATTTGATTATAAGTTTATGATACCCATTTAATTTCACGGGTTATGATATGAAGAATGTTTATGATGTTGTCTCACACCTATGTATGATTTAATTATGAGATGGGTTGGACCTATATCTCCCTCCAATGCATTGGGTAAAAATTTATATCTCATGAGATATTTACAGAAGTCAATTCAATGGGATTGATATAGTATGGAATGATGGGGAAACCCAATCCCTTACAAGTAAAGGAATGCAATTGAGGATAATTTTGTGTCTCACACAGTAGGTGTAGTCAACATAAAGATAGAATACGGGAAACCCGATCTAGAATGGGAAGATGGGGAAACCCAATCCCCTATGGGAAGATGGGAAAACTTCATCACTTATAGGGAAAAGTCTGTGACTTGGGATGGTGGTGTGTCTCACCCAGTAGATGTAGTCCTCATTAAGTTCCCTGATAAGTTCTAGCTACATGTCATTACTTATAGGGAATGATATTACAAGTTTGTGTGTATTCAACAATAAATGTCATATTCCTATGTTATGTTTTCATGGATTATGATCTAATTCCATTATTATTAATTCCTCAGTAACAAATAACCTTTAGGGTTTGATTCATGTTTATTATATTTGATATGTTAGGTATGATCTATTAAATTTATGATCACATTCAGATACCCTTATTGTAACATCCAAAGTAAATAGAGAATATAAAATTTTCATATTTATTAATATTTGTGAATTAAATATTAATTTTAATTTAAAGGGGATTCCATTTTTGATGTCATACCTGATACGCAACAATGGGTTTCTTTGAAATCCAATGTTACACAAAACGTTATGTTATACCGAAAAATAATATAATAATATTATTATTTTAATTGGTAGTTAACACATAGTCATTGTATTGGAGGGAATGAACATGAATAACTAAAATATAATTATACATGTTTTTTAATTTTTTTTTCATTTATCCAACAAAATTGAGAAGCAAAAAATGTGAATGAATCCAATTTTAAGTATAAACACTCTAATATTCCTTAAAAGGTCGATTTACCGCCTTTTGATATCCAACACTTTTAAATTGAGTTTTTCTCACTTTTATATGTTATATTTGACAAAATAATATCCTTATTTATAATTAGGACATCAAAATTTACTTTGGATGATATTCTGGCATTTTTATGATAATGTTAATTTTTTAATGAATGGTGAAAAATACTGAATTTTAATTCAAAAATACCATTTAATCTAATTTATTTATATTTTTAGAATATTAATTTAATTGGTTTTATAGTATATATGGATTATATTTTTACTATTTAATTCAATTTTGGTCATTGGATGTAATTTCACTCTTAAATTGTACATAAACAAAGGTAAATCTTTTGATAGTTATTATTTCTTAAAAACTAGCTTTTCTGTTTTAACAATGGGAATTAATTTTAAATTAATTTCTACCACTTATGTGTTTTAAATTTGAAAAACTGGACTCCATATTTCAAATCACATGGTCTAAATTATATGAACATGTATCTTTTATATTTAGACATTATGAATATTTACTTCAGTAAATATTTTATTTACCTTGGTTAAAAGGTAAATATGGTAAATAAGGGTAAGAAAATAATATTATAATAATATTAAATTACCATAAAACGTATCCTAATCCTCTTTTCACATACATGTCCAACCATTGGAATCCTTGGGTCAATTTGGGACCCCATGGAGCCACATAGAAGTAATAATGACACTCTATATTAATTAATTTAAAGTAAAGACAATAATTACATAAACAAATATATTATAGTAAATCAATATTTTACCTGGGGTTATATAAGTTATAGCTTAGTCTATTAATATTCATTTTAAATCTAAAAATATTTCTTACATTATGGTATTTTATTTATAATTTTTAGAAATCAAATAAATAAAATTATTTATGACACAATGATGATGCAGTGATTACCTTATTAATAAATGATTTAAATAAATTATATTATAAAATTTAAAAAAACATAAAAAACCTATAAAATTATTATTTGATGAATTTATTTTGAACAATATTCATCTTATATTTTAATTTATTGAGTATGGGACCTTTTGAAACTGAAAATCAGTATATAATAAAATAATGTTTTCACACTTTCCTAAAGAGCCCCTCCTCACCCTTATAAAAACCCATCTACTCTAACCCATTCCTCACACCTATCATGCCCATTGTATCGTCCAAAATCATCCTAAATAATCTCTCAAGGTACCTATCTTCCAAATAATCCTTACATTAGGAATAAGGCACTTCAAGAAATCCTTTTGGTTCAAACCAAAGGGACTTACCCGATTTAAAGGTAATGTCTTCTCTTTTGTTATTTTCTTTTATTTTACTTCTCCAACCCCATAAACTCATTTTATTAAATTATTTTATAAAAAATTTATCCTAAATATACGAGGTTGTTTTTATGAGAATTATTCAAACTACACTTACACACACCTTCGTATAATGGGTAAAGAACATACTGTTTCTGTGGACAACGAACTGCTGCCTCACGAAATGATGATTGTTCAATCTTCTCCTACCATCTCATATGTTGGTAAATAATATAACACTGTATTTATATGTTATATATATTATATTTATATTGTCTCTATACTTATTTATTTTTCATTTACATCATACCTTTATGGTTTACATAATGGGTAAATATGATAATTCCATTTGAGGAAGTGCGGACTACCACATCCTCAAAGTGACATGACTCGTTCATTCCATACGTGGGACGTATAAATAATGGATCTAATGAAATTATATATGATATTATACTAGAATTATAATATACCTATTCATCATTAAGGTTTCATTCCATTAAAATATGAAAGAGAAATGAAACTAGCATTCAGGCTTACGTACGAGTTACCATCTCCAGAACGGTGTATTTCATTTCTTATCTCCAAATGTTATGTATTTTTAAAAATACATATATATATATAAACTAGATATATATAAAATATATTATATCTAAATCATGAATATCATTTTGGATGTAATGTAATTTTGACCACATGAACAACTTGTAATTATAGGAAGTTCATTTTTGAATCAAGTACCAAATATCGACAAAATGAACATTATTAACATAAATGATTATTTAATATTTATAATGTCATAATAAATGATGTAAATGGAATAATAAACATGAAAAGGTTCTTAACAATGTAAAAATTAAATTTAGTTTATTATTCAGAAGATTAAAGAATGAACGGGTCAAGTCGGACACGAGGTAAGAGACTTCGTCTCAATCTCATTTCATTGAGTCATATTTTGATTTATAAATGAATTTTTTGTACGGTGTATAAACCCCCTTTACTTTTCATTTCATTCAAATGGAATATTTTTTCTACATATAATTTTACTAAACATCAAAGGGAATGTTTCATTTTTTTAACATACATAGTGACAATGACCTTTCAGCTACTGCGAGCATTATTTGATATTTGGATTCCTTAATAAGCCATAATGTCATTAAAAGGAAAATAAATACCATATAATATTTTACATATTTTTGAATTTAAAATGGTTTTGATAATGGGTTGGTTATGTCAATATATGTAAATGATATATTGTGATAGAAATGTGGAAATTTTATCTTTCCTTTATGCTTTTTTTATGTATTATGAATATGTTATGGTTTTTGGGCATTTTTTATGTATACAGGTGGTTCTATGATAAACCTAGTTAAGGTGAGCCCGATATAGCCCTCTAATACATTGGGTAATGTGACAGAGGTAAACATTAATGTTTCTCCTAAGAGATTTAGGAAATATATTGTGATGGGTATTCCAAACGTAACTCCCTAAGTAGTTGTGAAAGCTACAATGTAAGTATGATATAGATGCCAAAAGTTACATTTATAATTTATTATTTCTATTTGTTATTTGTAAATATTATGATCTAGTGTGGTATGTTGATGATAGAAAAGTAGGATTTCATTGACTTGTATGTATTTATTAACTAATGTTTTCTTTATTTATTTTATAATACTTGCTGAGCTTTTTATGCTCAGCACAAGTTTTAAAAAAAAAAAATTTCACAGGACTTAAAGATGAATAGGGTCAACTTTAGGATCAAGGAAAATTCATGCTATCTAAAAAATGGAACTATACATGTCTCTTTTTTAAAAGAGTTTTTATTTTATGAAAAAATGGATACTGTGTAGAAGTGTCTACATGTAATATTCAAGTTGTTATGTATATATTATGACCTAATTCTCTAAAGTTATAAACTTAAAAATATCCTCAATTTGAATTATTTATTTAATTCAAGATTATGAAATGTTTAAGGCCATGCACTTATAGTTTGTATCAGAGGTCGGTTTAGACAACTTTAGGAGTTAGAATATTGTTAAATTAATTTCCATAAATTAATTTATGGTCAAATTTAAATGATATATCATTTAAAGATTACCATGTTTCTTTGCCTAAGATATTTTTGGTTTCACAATGGTTTTCCACAGAGGAAACATGGAAACTATGATGGGATGAAATCAAGAGCAAGACAACCTTTGAAATCAGAAAACTAAGATGGTTAGAATCCAAACTGAAAAGTTTGTTTCAGTGATGACACAATTGATATATGATATAAATGGTGGTGGTATCCATGCACAATATTATCTAGATCAACCCCAAAGGAACATGCCAGTAGTATAGAATTTCAAGATGCAACATCCCCCATCATGTAGAAGATCATATGACCCTGTGCAAGCTTAAGGGTGGATTAAATCACTGGAGAAGATTTTTGACATCATGGGGTGTTCATAACATCAAAAGGATAGTCTTGGTGTTTACTGTTTTGAAGGTGAAACTGATTAGTGGTGGTTAAGGGTGAAAAATATTAGGGATAGTGAGGAGATTGATGCTCTTTATTGGGATGAATTCAAAGATATGTTTCTTCAAAAATATTTTCCTAAGGTGGGTTTTCTTAGGATGGACAAAAAAATCTTGGAATTGAGGTAGGAAAATGACTCAGTGTCTACTTATGAAGCCAAATTCACTCGACTGAAAAGGTATGCTCCAAACTTCATATGAGATATTGATAGTAAAATCAATCATTTTTACTCAAGATTAAAGCCAAAGTATTGAAGGGATTTAGATTCCTGTGAGTTCAAAATATATGAAAAAATTGTTCGATGTTCATAGATGGTGGAAATGGAGTTTGCCGATGATCAGGTCTTCTTTGAAAAAACAACAGAATAAGAGGTTGAGGTCGAAGAAGAAAGGGAAAAAACTCTTCAAAAAAGTATGATGGTAAGAAACATAAGTTTACAATTTGTGAAAATTGTGTTAAAAAGCACACTATTGAATGTATATTGAATTCTGGTAACTACTACCGATGTGGTAAAATGGGATATAAGGCTAAGAATTGCACAGAAAAAGAATAGGTTAATGGTATGACAAAATGTAATTTACAGTCAGTAAAATGTTTTAAGTGTAATGAAATGGGTCATTATACAAATGAGTGTCCAACAAAGAACTCAACTGAGGGAAAGCAACTGGACTACAATGGTAAATGGGTGGTGAACTTATTTTAAACTACTTCCGCAGATGTTGAGACATCGAATGAAGTAGTATCAGGTACACTATTTTTTATTCATATTATGCTAATGTGTTGTTTGATTTAGGGTCTATATATTATTTAATTTCTGAGAAGTTTTCTAGTAAATTTGGAATTCCATCTCAAGATATGAATCCTGAAATTATGGAAAAAACACTGGGAGGAAATGTTGAGACAAAAAGAAACTATATGAACCTTCATGTCCTTATGTGAAAAAAGAATCTACCTGCAAACCATATAGTTTTCCCTCTAGTAGAGTTTGATATTATTTTGGGTATGGATTGGCATTCTGTTTATCATGATAAGATTGACTACATATATAAAGAGGTTTCCTTTCAAAAATAATTTCAGTTTGTGTACAATAATGTTTCATTACTTTGGATAACATATCAGGAAGATGAGAAACTAATAAAATATGGAAATGTATGTTACCTTGCACATATTTTTAAAAAGGGAACTATTAAGATCAATGATGTGATAGTGGTAAATGAGTATCTTGATGTTTTTCCTAATGCATTTCTTGCTATAATACCTAATCGGGAAGTTGAATTTACAATTGACTTAGTTCTTGATTCTAAGCCAATTTCAAAACCCCCTCATCGAATGGCTTAAATTGAACTTTTAGAGTTAACAAATAAATTGTAGGAGTTATTCGATAAAGGTTTCATTCGACCTAGCACATCACCATGGGGTGATCCTGTCTTATTTTTTAAAAAAACATGGTTTAATGTGACTTTTCATTGATTATAGATAATTGAATCACAACAATGTTAAGAACAAGTATCCTTTTCCTCATATTGATTATTATTTTGATCAGCTCTAGGGAGATCAGTATTTTCTAAAGATTCACATGAGGTCAGGGTACCATTAGTTGAATGTAATGAATGCATAAATTTTGAAGACCACGTTTCGTACTAGAAATGGCAATTATGAATTTGCAGTAATACCTTTTGGATTTACCAATGTAACGACTATATTCATGGATCTTATGAATTGAATTTTATGTGAGTTCTTGGATAAATTGTTGGTTGTGTTTATTGATGATATTTTGGTTTTTTCCAAAAGTAAAGAGGAAAATGAAAGTCATTTAAGGGTTATCTTGCAAACTTTAAAAGGAAAGAAACTTTAAGGGAAATTCTGCAAGTGTGAGTTTTGGTTACAACAAATTTCTTTCCTTGGTTACATTGTTTCAAAAAATTCTATAACTATTTATCCTTCTTAAACAAAAGTTATTGAAGAATTTCCAAGACCAACCAATATCATAGAGATTCGTAGTTTTATCGGTTTAACAGGTTATTACCCAAGGTTTGTTGAAACATTTTCATGGTTATCTATCCCAATGACTAAGTTAACATGAAAAGGTGTTAATTTCATTTGGAAAATAGAATGGGATGATTATTTTCAGGAATTGAAAATATGATTGGTGAATGCTCTAGTTTTGGAACTGCCTTCTAGAAATGGTGAGTTTGTAATCTACAATGATGCTTTGTTGAAAGGACTTGGCTGTGTCCTTATACATAATGATCATGTAATTTCTTATGTTTCATGTTAGTTGAAACATCATGAGTTAAATTACCCTACACATGATTTGGAATTAGATGCTATTGTTTTTTTCTTTAAAAATTTGGAGGCATCATCTGTACAGAGTAAAATGTGAAATATATACTGACCACACAAGTTTGAAGTATATATATTCACTCAGAAAGAATTGAACAAGAGACAGAGGAGATGGATGGAATTAATCAACAATTATGATTTCACAATTCATTACCATCTTGGAAAGGCAAATAAAGAGGCTGATGCTTTGAGTCAAAAAAGTTATGATACATTAACCTTGTTATGTTTAGAACAAGATCCTTTGATTAATTATTTGTTGAAATTTTGCATAGAAGTTGTTGGTGTAGGAAATTTCTCTTTTTTCATCCACTTGTCAGTGAAATCATCTCTATCAGATAGAATTAAGCGAGCATAGAAGAAAGACATTGAGTTCTAGGAAAAGTTAGTATTGGATCAGAAAAGTAAGTTACTCGATTTTATCATTGATAATGATTGTGTTTTGAGATTTAGGAAGAGATTATGTGTGACTTGTGATTCACAGTGGAAGATTGAGTTGTTATTTGATGCTCATAGTGCTCTGCTTTCAGTTCATCCAAGTAGTACTAAGATGTACAAAGATCTTCCGGAGTATTACTGGTGGGATGGAATGAAAAGAGATATTGCAGACTTTACTGTGATGTGTTTGACTTGTCAATAGGTTAAAGCAGAGTGGAAGTTACCGAAATGGATGCTTCAGTATTTACTGGTTCCAGAGTGGAATGGGAAAATATATCCATGGGCTTTGTTGTGGGATCCCCGAAAACATATCGAGGTAACAATGCAATCCGTGTTATTGTTGATCGAATGACTAAATCTGCTCATTTCTTTCCCTTTCGAGATACTTTGTCTCCAGATCAAATTTCTCAGTTTTATGATGAAGATATAGTCAGGTTTCATAGAGTTCCTCTCTCCATTGCATCTGATCGTGATCCCAGGTTTACTTCTAACATTTGAAAAGGCTGTTAGAAGTAATTGTGTACTGAATTAAATTTTAGTATAGCTTTTCTTCCTCAATCAGATAAGCTATCAAAAAGAAAAATTCAGATGTAGGAGGATATACTACGTGCTTGTTCACTGGATTACCAAGGAAGTTGGAACAAACATATTTATTTGGTTGATTCATCATATAATAACATTTTTCAATCCAGTATACATATGGCTCCATTTGAGGAATTATCTGGAAAGCGGTGTCAGACCCATCTTTTTGGGATGAAGTAGGTGGAAGGAAGTTGATGGGACCGGAATTGGTAGAAGAGATGGAAGAAAAAGTTTATTTGATTCAGAATAACATGAGAACAACTCAGAGTAGGCAGAAAATTTATGTGGATAACTGGAGGAAGAATCTTTTTTCAAGGTAGGTGATCATATCTTTTTCAAAGTTTCTCCATGGAAAACTGTGATGCGTTTTGGTAAGAAGGGAAAATTGTGTCCAAGGTTCATTGGACCCTATGAAATCCAGGAGAATGTTGGATCAGTTTCCTATAGAGTGGCTTTACATCCAAGTTTATCCCAGGCACACAATGTTTTTCACGTTTCAATGTTGATAATGTTTACGCTCGATCCATCTCATGTTTTGAGCCTAGATGTAGTTTAGTTGGAAGAGAGTCTCTCTTATGAGGAACAAATAGTACCGATTCTTGACCTAAGAGAGAAAGTGTGGCAGAATAAGTCAATCCATCATGTAAAAGTTTTGTGAAAAAACAATATGGTTGAAGTGGCAATGTGGGAATCTGAAAATTTCATGAGGGGTAAATACCCCCATTTGTTTTATAAGTGAATAAAATTGCGAGGACACAATTTCCAAAAATGGAAAAGGATGTAACATACCAGGTAAATAAATAATATAAAATTCTAATATTTATTAATATTTGTGAATTAAATATTAATTTTTCTTTAATGGGGATTCCTTGTTCGATGGTGTACCTGATACGCAACAATGGGTTTCATTGAAATATTACATTACACACATCGTTAAGTTGTACTGAAAAATAATATAAAAATATTATTTTTTTTAAATGGAAGTTAACGCATAGCCATTGTAATGATGGTAATGAATAGGACTAACTACAACATGATTATAAATGTTTGTGAAAATGTGTTTACAATTACCCAATAAATGTTAGAAGCTTAAAATGTGAATGGATCTAATTTTAAGCATAAACACTATAATATTCTTCAGATGGTCAATTTAATGCCTTTTGATGGAGAACCGTTTTTAAATATAGTTTTATTCCACTCTTATATGTTCTATATGAAAAAATAATATTCTTATTTAGAATCAGGACATCAAAATTTAATTTGGATGAAACATTGGTGTTTTTCTGATAATGTTCATTTTTTAATGAATAGTGAAGAATACTACATTTTAATTCAAAACTACCTTTTAATATAATTTATTTATATAGTTATAATATTATTTTAATTGGTTATAAAGTGTATTTGGATTATATTTTAACCTTTTAATCCAATTTTTATCATTGGAAGTAATTTTACTATTATATTGGACATAAACAAAGGTAAATCTTTTTATAGTTATTATTTCTTAAAAACAAGATTTTTGTTTTGACAAAAAGAATTGATTTTAAATTAATTTATGCCTCCTTAGTGATTTGAATTTGAAAAAATAGATACCATATTTGGAATCAGGAGGTCCAAATTGCATGAATACATAACTTTTATTTTTATACATTATGAATATTTACTTCAGTAAATATTTTATTTACCATGGTTAAAAGGTAAATATAGTAAATAAGGGTAAAAAATAATAATACAATAATATTAAATTTGCATAACACATGTCTTAATCCTATTTTCTGATACATGTCCTACCATTGGCATCCTTGATTCTATTTTGGGACCCCATAGAGCCACTTAAGAGTGATAATGACACTTTATATTAATTAATTTAAAGTAAAGACAAAAATTACATAAACATATATCTTTTAGTAAATAAATTTTTACATGGGGTTATATAAGTTATATCTTTGACTATTAATATTCATTTTAAAGATAAAAATATTTCCTACATCATGGTATTTTATTTATACTTTTTAAATAGCAAAAAAATAAAATTATTTATGACACAATGATGATGCAGTGATTACCTTATTAATAAATGATTTAAATAAATGAGATTAAAAAATTTAAACAAACTATCCAAAACCTATAAAATTATTATTGGATGATTTTATTTCGAACAAGATTCATCTTATCTTTGAATTTTAGGAGTTTGTGTCCATTTAAAACTGAAAATAAGTTTATAATAAAATAATGTTTTCAAACATTCCTAAAGAGCCCCTCCTGCCCCTTATAAAAATCCATCACCTCTAACCCATTACTCACATCTCTCAAGACACTTGGCACATCCAAACTATATAAAAATAATCTCTCATGATCCCTCTATTCCACCTATAAGAGTTACCTTAGGCAGAAAGCACCTCACGAAATCCTTTTGGTTCCAACGAAAGGGAGTGACCCAATTTAAAGGTAATGTCTTCTCTTAAGTTATTTTTTTATTTTACTTCTCCTCCCCATAAAATATTTTTATTAATTTAGTCTATAAAAAAGTATCCTCAATATACTAGGTTGTTTTTATGAGACGTATTCGAACTAAACTTACACACACCTCCTTCTAATGGGTAAATAACATACAGTTTCTATGGACGAAAAACTACTACCTCATAAAACAATGATTGTTTAATCTTCTTCTACCACCTATTATGGGGGAAATTAAGATGTAACTTTATTTATATGTGATATATATTATATTTATATTGTCTTTATTCTTCTGTATTTATCATTTATATCATAACTTTACAATTTCCATAATGGGTAAATACAGTAATTTCATTTGAGGAAATGCAGACTACCACCCCCTCAAAGTGATATGACTCCTTCATGCCACACATGGAATGTATAAATCATGGATTTAATGAAATTATATATTATATTATATTGTAATTATAATATACCTATGTATCATTAAGTTTTTATTCCATTAAAAAATGACATTGAAATGAAAGTAGCGTTCATGCGTACGTATGACTTACTGTCTCCATGAACGGTGCATTTCATTTCATATCTCCAAATGTTATGTACTGTTATAAATAAAAATATACTATATATATATGAAATATATTATATCTAAATCATGAATATCATTATGTATATAGTGGACTTTTGACCACATGAACAACTTGTAATTAAAAGAAGTTCACTTTTGACTTAATTACCAAATATCGACAAAATGACCGTTATTAACATAAAATATTATATAATATTTATAAAGTAGTAATAAGTGAAATAAAATGAATAATAAACCTAAAAAAGGTTCTTAATTAAGTAGAAATTTACTTTAGTTTATTATTCAAGAGATTAAAGAAAGAACGCGTCAAGTCGGATACGAGGCAAGGGACTTCGTCTCAATCTCCTTTCATTGAGGCATATTTTGGTTTATAAAGGAAATTATTTTATACTATGAATAAACCCCTTATACTTTTAATTTCATTAAACGGGAATATATTTTCTACATATTGTTTTACTAAATGACAAAGGGAATATTTCTTTTTTTAACGTACACAGTGACAACAACCTTTCCGCCGCCGTGAGCGTTATTTAATATTTGGCTTCTTTAACAATCCATAATGTATTTAAAAGGAAAATAAATACCATATATTGTTTTACATATTTTGATATTGAAAATGGTTTTGATAATGGATTGGTTATGTTAATATATGTAAATGATATATTGTGATTGAAATGTGGAGATGTTATATTTCCTTTATGTTTGTTTTATGTGTTATGAATATGTTATGGTTCTTGGGAATTATTTATGTATACAGGTGGTTTCGTGATAAACCTAGGGTAGGTGAGCTCGATATAGATCTCCAATTCATTGGGTAATGTGACTGAGGTAAATTTTAATGTTTCTTCTAAGAGATTTAGGGAATATACTATGATGGGTATTCCAAACATAACTCCCTACATAGTTGTGAAGGCTATAACGTATGTATGATATGGATTCCACAAGTTACATTTATGATTTATGATTTCCATTTTTTATTCATAAATCTTATTATATAGTGTGGTATGTTAAATATTGAAAAGTATGATTTCATTGACTTGTATGTATTGATGGACTAATGTTTTCATAATTTATTTTATAATCCTTACTGAGATTTTTATGCTCATCCCATGTTTTTGAAATATTTTTCATAGGAATTAAATATGAATAGGGTCAAGGTTGGGATATGGAAATGTCATGCTGTATAAAACATGGATCTGGACATGGATCTTTTTTTAAGAGTTTTTATTTTATGAAAAAATGGATACTGTGTAGAAGTTTCTACATGTAATATTCAAGTTGTTATGTATATGTTATGACCTAATTATCTAAATCTATAAACATGAAAATATCTTATATGTGAATTATTTATTTAATTAAATATTATGAAATGATTAAGGACGAGTCCTTATGTTGGTATTAGAGGTCAGTTTAGAAAATTTAGGAGTTAGAATATTGTTTAATTAATGTCCATAAATTAATTTTTGGCCAAATTTAAATTTTATATCATTTACATATTACCATGTTGCTTTGCCTAAGATATTTATGTGTTTAGAATAGTTTTCTTTAGAAGAAACATGGTAGATATGATGGGAAAACATCAAGAGGAAGACAAACTTAAAAATCTTCAAACTGAGATGGTCGAAATCAGAACTAAACAGTTTGTTGTAGTGATGGAATAGTTGACTCAGGCTATAAATAGTGGTGGTATCAATTCATAATATTATCTTGATCAACCATAAAGGAACATGGAAGTAGTGGATAATTTCGTGAGGCAACATCCCCCATCCTTCAGAGGATCATCTAACCCTGTTCTAGATAAAGTGTGTATTAAAGCACTGGAGAATATTTTTGATGTCAGGGGGTGTTCAGAACATCAAAAGGCTAGTCTTGTTGTTTACCATTTTGAAGGTGAATCC
The DNA here is from genome assembly GCA_963277665.1 of Viscum album. Taxonomy (NCBI): domain Eukaryota; kingdom Viridiplantae; phylum Streptophyta; class Magnoliopsida; order Santalales; family Viscaceae; genus Viscum; species Viscum album. The sequence goes on along the minus strand of OY728163.1, from coordinate 819,251,856 downwards.
GATTAGCGGTGGTCTATTTTGAAAACAACCAGGGATAGTCAAGATATTGATGATCTTGATTGGGATGAATTCAGAGGTATATTTCTTGAGAAATATTTTCCTTAGGTGGTTCATCTTAGGATAGAAAAAAAGTTCTTGTAATTTAGGAATGAAGATAAATCATTGGATACTTATGAATAAAAATTCATTGGACTGGAAAGGTATGTTCCAAGCTTCATATGATATATTTATAGTAAAATCAATTGTTTTTACTCAGGATTATATCCAAATTATCAAAGGGATTTAGCTTCTCATGAGTTCAAAATTTATGAATTTTTTTTTCGATGTGCGGATAAGGTGGAAATGGAGTTTGCCGATGATCTGGTGTTCTTTGAAAAACAAAATAATAAAAGGTCAAGGTGGGAGATGAAAGGGAATAACTCTTTAAAAAAGTTTTATGGTAAGAAACTTAAGTTTGAAATATGTAAAAATTGTGGTAAAAAGAACACTGGAAAATGTATTTTGAATTCTAGTAAGTGCTACCGATGTGGGAAAATGGGGAATAACGCTCGAAATTGCACTAAAAAATATCAGGCTAATGGTAAGACCAAATTTGATTTACAGTTAGTAAAATATTTTATGTGCAATGAAATGGGTCATTATGAAAATTAGTGTCCAATGAAGAACTCAGCTAATGGAAAATAGCAGGACTAAAAGTATAAAGGGGTGGTGAAATCCTTTGCAACTAATTCTGCAGATGTTGGTCCATCAAATGAAGTTGTATCAGGTGCACTATTTGTTTATTCAAATTATTCCAATGTGTTGTTTGATTATGGGTATACCAATTATTTCATTTCTAAGAATTTTTCTAGTAAATTGGGAATTCCATCTCAAGATATGAATCCTGAAATTATGGTAAAAAACACCAAGAGGAAATGTTGAAACAAAAAGAAACTATAAGAACCTTCCTGTCCTTGGGTGCAGAAAGAATCTACCTAGAAAACCTTATAGTTTTTCCTCTAGAAGAGTTTGATGTTATTTTGGGTATGGATTGACTTACCGTTTATGATTCTAAGACTGACTATAGAGCTAAAGAGGTTTCTTTTCAAAAATAATTTCAGTTTTTGTACAACAATGAACCCTTACATTGGATATCATATCAGGAAGATGAGAAACTAGTAAAAGATGAAAATTAATGTTACCTTGAACATATTATTGAAAACAAAGGAACTGTTCAAATTAATGATGTGCCAATGGTAAATAAGTATCTTCATGTTTTTACTGATGATTTTCCTACTATAATAAATGAACGGGAAGTTAAATTTATTGTTGAATTAGTTCTTTATGCTAAGACAATTTCAAAACCCCCTTTTCTAATGACTCAAATTGAACTTTTAGAGATAAAGAAGCAACTATTGGAGTTATTTAATAAAGGTTTTATTCGACCAAGAACATCTCCATGTGGTTATCCATTCTTGTTTGTTAAAAAAAATAGTTCAATGAGACATTTCATTGATTATAGATCATTGAATAACCCCAAAGTTAAGAACACATAATCTTTGCCTTATATCAATGATTTGTTTAATCAGCTCAAGGGAGCTCAATATTTTTTGAAGATTGACTTGAGGTCGGGGTACAATCAATTGAAAGTAAAAGAAGAAGACATTCCAAAGACCACGTTTCATACTAGATATGGCCATTATGAATTTCTAGTTATGCCTTTTGGATTAACCAATTCACCTGTTGTATTCATGGATCTTAAGAATAGAATTTTCTATGAGTTCTTGGAAAAGTTTGTGGTTGTATTTATTGATGATATTTTGGTTTATTCCAAAAGTAAAGGGGAACATGAAAGTCATTTAAGAGTTTTTTTTCAAACCTTAAATGAAAAGAAACTGTATGGGAAATCAGCAAGTGTGAGTTATGGTTACAACAAATTTCTTTCCTTGGTCACATTGTTTCAAAAAATGGCATAACTATTGATCTTGCTAAAACAAAAGTTGTTGAATAATGTGCAAGACCTACTAATATCTATAATATTTGTAGTTTTCTTGGTTTAGTAGGTTATTACAAGAGGTTTGTTGATAATTTTTCACGGTTATCTATCCTAATGAATAAATTAACTCGAAGAGGTGCTAAGTTCATTTGAAAAAAATAATGTGGTGATTGTTTTCATGAATTTAAAAGAAGATTGGTGAATGCTCCAGTTCTGGAAATGCCTTTCAGAATTTCTTGAGTTCGTTATCTACAGTGATGCTTCATTGAATGAACTTGGATTTTTCCTTATGAAGAATGATCAGGTAATTACTTATGCTTCACGTTAGTTGAAACCTCATGAGTTAAATTACCCTACAATGATTTGGAATTAGATTCTATTGTTTTTGATTTAAAAAATTGGAAGCATCATCATTATTGAGTAAAATGTGAAATATGTACTGACCACAAAATTTTGAAGTATATATTAAATCAGAAAGAATTGAACATGAGAAAGAGGTGATGGATGGAATTAATCAAGGATTATGATTTCACAATTCATTACCATCTAGGAAAGGAAAATAAAGTGGATGATGACTTGAGTCAAAAAAGTAATGCTATATTAACCCTGTTACATTTTGAACAAGATCCTTTGAATAAATGTTTGATAAGCTTTGGCATAGGAGTTTTTGGTGGAAGAAATTACTCTGTTTGGTCTCAGGTGTCAGTGAAATCGTCACTATCAAACATAATTAAGCAAGCTCAGAAGTAAGTCAGGGAGTTTCAGAAAAAGGTATAGTTAGTCCAGAAGGGTGAGTTTCCTTATTTTAATATTGATAAATATTGTGTTTTGAGATTTGGTAAGAGATTATGTGTGCCTTGTGATTCATAGATGAAGAATGAGTTGTTATGTGAATCTCATAGTTCTCAATTTTTAGTTCATCCTGGCAGTACTAAGATGTATAAAGATATTCAGGAGTATTTCTAGTGGGATGGAATAAAAAGAGATATTGCTGACTTTACTATGATGTATTTGACTTGGAAATCGGTTAAAGCCTTGCGACTGTTACCGAAAGGGATGCTTCAGTATTTATCGGTGCCAGAGTGAAAATGGGAAAATATATCCATGGACTTCGTTTTGGGATTACAGAAAACATCTCGAGGTAAAAATTCAATCAGGTTTATTGTCGATCAATTGATTAAATCTTCTTATTTCCTTCCTATTCGAGATACTTTGTCTCTAGATCAACTTTCTTGGTTATATGTTAAAGAGATAGTCATGTTTCATGGAGATCTCCTCTACATTGTATTTGACCATTATCCCAGGTTTACTTATAACTTTTTGAAAGGCTTTCAAAAGTCATTGGGTACTGAATTAAATTTTAGTACAACTTTTCATCCTCAATCAGATGGGCAGTTAGGACGAACAATTTAGACCTTAGAGGATATGCTACGTGCTTTTTCACTAGATTAGCAAGGATGTTGGGACCAACGTCTTTCTTTGGTTGAGTTTTAATATAATAACAATTTTCATTCTAGTATATAAGCGGCTCTATTTGAGGCATTATATGGAAATTAGTGTTGAACTCCATCTTTTTAGGATGAATTAGGTGAAAGTAACTTGATGGGACTATAATTGGTAGAAGAGATGGTTGAAAAAGTTCAGTTGATTTAGAAGAACATGAGAATAGCTCTGAGTGTGTAGAAAATTTATGCATATAACCAGAGGAAGGATATTTATTTCAAGGTAGGTGATCATATCTTTCTCAAATTTTCTCCATGGAAAAGTGTGATGCATTTTTGTAAGAAGGTAAAGTTGAGTCTGAGGTTCATTGCACCCAATGAAATCAAGGAGAAAGTTGGATCAGTTTCCTATAGAGTGGATTTGCCTCCAAGTTTATCCCACGTACACAATGTTTTTCATGTTTTATTGTTGATAATGTATATTCGAGATCCATGTCAAGTTTTGAGCCTAGAGGTAGTTCAGTTGGAAGAGAATCTCTTTTATAAGGAACAACCAGCCCAGATTCTCGACTGAAGAGAGCAAGTGTTGCGAAATAAGGCTATCCTTCAGGTAAATGTTTTGTGAAAAATCATATGGTTGAGGAGGCAATGTGGGAATCTGAAAATTATATGAGGGATAAATACCCCCATTTATTTGATAAGTGAATAAAATTGTGAGAATGCAATTTCCAAAAGGGGGGAAGGATGTAACATCCTAGGTAAATAAAGAATATGACATTTTCATATTTATTAATATTTTTGAATTAAATATTAATTATACTTTAAATGGGATTCCATTTTCGATGGCGTACCTGATACCCAACAATGGGTTTCTTTTAAATCTTACGTTACACACCACATTAAGTTATACTGAAAAATAATATAATATTATTATTATTTTAAATGGTAGTTAACGCATAACCATTGTATGGGAGGGAATGAAAATGACTAACTACAATATTATTATGCATGTTTGTTAATTTTATTACATTTATCCAATAAAATTTAGAAGCTTAAAATGTGAATGAATCCAATTTTAAGTATAAACACTCTAATATTCCTTAAAAGGTCAATCTACCACCTTTTGATGGAGAACCCTTTTTAATTCTACTTTTTGTCACTTTTATATGTTTTGTTTGACAAAATAATATTATTCTTTTGAATCAGGACATCAAAATTTACTTTGGATGAAATTTTCATATTTTTCTAATAATGTTCAATTTTTTAATGAATAGTGAATAATAATTCATTTTAATTCAAAACATCCTTTTAATATAATTTATTTATATAGTTAGAATATCATTTTAATTGGTTTTAAAGTTTAATTGGAATATATTTTTACCATGTATTCTAATGTTGGTCACTGGAATTAATTTCACTTTTAAATTGGACATACACAATAGTAAATCTTTTGATTGTTATTATTTTTTAAAAACACGCTTTTTTGTTTTGACAACAATAATTAATTTTAAATTAAGTTCTACCACTTATGTGATTTGAATTTTCAAAAATGGATTCCATATTTAGAATTAGGAAGTCCAAAATATGGGAATAAGTAACTTTTATTTTTAGACATTATAAATATTTACTTCAATAAATATTTTATTTACCATGATTAAAAGGTAAATATGGTAAATAAGGGTCAAAAAATAATATTATAATAATATTAAATTACACTAACCTGTGTCCTAATCCTATTTTATAACACATCTCCGACTATTGGCATCCTTGGGTCAATTTTGGGACCCCATGGAGCCACTTATGAGTGATAATGACAATTTATATTAATTAATTTTAATTAAAGACAAAAATTACATAAACATATGTCTTTTAGTAAATCAATTTTTACATGGGGTTATATAAGTTATCACTTAGACTATAAAAATTAATTGGAAAGCTAAAAATATTTCCTACATCATGGTATCTTGTTTATAATTTTTATAAATCACATAAATAATATTATTTATGACACAATGATGATGTAGTGGTTACCTTATTAATAAATGATTTAACTAAATGAGATAATAAAATTTATAAAAACTATCCAAAACTATCCAATTATTATTGTATAATTTTATCTCAAACAAGAGTAACCTTATATCCTAATTTAATGAGTCTTGAACTTTTGAAACTAAAAATCAGTTTATAATAAATTAATGTTTTCAAACATTCCTAAATAGCCCCTCCCCCCTTATAAAAACCCATCACCTCTAACCCATTACTCCACCTCTAAATCCCCTTTTATTGTCCAAAATCTACCCACATAATCTGTTAATATCCCTATATTCCACCTATAATCCTTACATTAATCATAAAGCACTTCAAGAAAGCCTTTTGGTTCAAACCAAAGAGAGTTACCCAATTTAAAGGTAACATATTCTGTTAAGTTCTTTTATTTTATTTTACTTCACCAACTCCCTAAAATATTTTTATTCCATTATTTTATAAAAAAACAGTATCCTAAATATACTAGGCTGTTTTTATGATAATTATTTTAACTACACTTTTACACACCTCCGTCTAATGGGTAAAGAACATACTGTTTCTGTGGATAGCGAACTACTGCATCACGAAATGATGACTGATCAATATTCTCCTACCACCTCATATGGTGAAAATTAATATGAAACAATATTTATAGGTGATATATTTTATATTTATATAGTCTTTATACTTTTTTATTTTTCATTTATATCATACCTTTATGGTTTCCATAATTGGTAAATATGATAATTTCATTTGAGGAAGTGCAGACTACCGCCCCCTCAAAGTGATTTGACTCATTCATGACATATGTGGGACATATAAAGGATGGAGTTAATGAAATTACATATTATATTATACTGGAATTATAATATACTTATGTATCATTAAGTTTTCATTTCATTAAAATATGAAATAGAAATGAAAGTAGCATTCATGCATATGTACGGCTTACCGTCTCCTTGAACGGCGCATTTCATTTCTTATATCCAAATGTTATGTACTATTATAAATACATATATATACATGATATATATGACATATAATATACATAAATCATGAATATTATTATGGAGATAATATAATTTTGGCCACATGAACAACTTGTAATTATAAGAAGTTCATTTTTGACTCAAATACCAAATATCAATAAAATGACCGTTATTAACTTAAATGATTATATAATGTTTATAATATGGTAATAAGTTATAGAAAAGGAATAATAACTTGAAACAGGTTCTCATGCATGTATAAATTAAATTTAGTTTTTTTATTCCGGAGATTAAAGAACGAACGTGTCAAGTCGGACACAAGGTAAGGGACTTCGTCTCAATCTCTTTTCATTAAGGCATTTTTTTGATTTATACAAAAATTCCTTTTATATGATATATAAACCACTTTGAATTTTAATTTCATTCAAATGGAATCTTTTTTATATGTATCATTTTACTAAACGACAAAGGGAATGTTTCTTTTTTTAATGTATGCTGTGATAATGACCTTTCCCCCGCCGTGAGTGTTATTTGATATTTGGATTCCTTAACAAGTCGTAATAAATTTAAAAGGAAAATAAATACCATATACTATTTTATACATTTTGGTATTGAAAATGGTTTTGATAATGGATTGTCTATGTCAATATATGTAAATGATATATTGTGATTGAAATGTGGAAATGTTATTTTTCATTTATGTTTGTTTTATGTGTTATGAATATGTTATGTTTCTTGGGAATTGTTTATGTATATGGGTGGTTCCATGATAAACCAAGGGCTGGTGAGCCTGAGATATCTCTCCAATGCATTGGGTAATGTGAGGGAGGTAAAAGTTAATGTTTCTCCTAATATATTTATGGAATATACTGTGATGAGTATTCCAAACGTAACTCCCTACGTAGCTGTGAAAGCTACAACATAAGTATGATATAGATTCCACAAGATACCTTTATGGTTTATGATTTCCATTTTTTATTAATAAATCTTATGATCTAGTGTGGTATATTCATGATTGAAAAGAATGATTTCATTGAATTATATGTATTGATGGACTAATGTTTTATTTATTTACTTTGTAATCCTTACTGAACTTTTTATACTCATCCCAAGTTTTTTTGAACTGTTTTTCAAAGGACATAAAGATGAATTGGGTCAAGGTTGGGATCAAGGAAAAGTCATGCTGTCTAAAACATGGAACTAGACATGGATCATTTTTCAAGAGTTTTTATTTGATGAAACAATGGATACTATGTACAAGTGTCTACATGTAATATTCAAGTTGTTATGTATATGTTATGACCTAATTATATAATTCTCTAAACTTGAAAATATCCTCAATGTGAATTATTCATTTAATTCTAGATTTGGAAATGTTTAAGGCCAAGTACTTATACTTATGCTTATGTTTATGATTACATATCTCCCAATTTTACCCTTACTGAGCCTCTAAGCTCACCCCTTTTCTATTTTTCCTTCCACATGTTATGAAGATATATTTTATTTATTATATGTCTTAGAGGGGTTCTAGTATTGTATAACCTAGTGGGAGATAATGTATCTCATTAATTTACTAGTATTTTAATTTAGACGTTTTTAATGGCACTATACTAATACAGTATTTGGGTATTGTTTGTGTAATGATTTATGTATCCAACAAAAATAAAGTAATGTCTATGTACATTAAGATTGGGTTGTCATAGTTGGCATCAGAGTGATTCTTTAGTTAGTCTTTGGAAACTATGATTATAAAACTGTAGTGATATCCTAAAAATATATCTATGATATTCCTAGGTATATCTATATGGATATGATTAATGTTGAGGAAAAAAATAGAAAACTTTATTGGAATTTTGGTTAAGGATATAACAATTTTTTCCTTGAAATATATCCTTGTACGGATACTACATGTGGATATGGTTTTGGAACCAATAAACCTAGGAGTAGCAACTATGAGAAGGTGCATCAGGCCTGAATCGATCATAACCTTGTACACAACAACATGCCTTACTACACACCTCATTTGACACTCCTTGGGGATATGCTTTGGGAATTCAAAAAATCTTCACGAACCATCATGAAGGATTTGAAAATAAGTTGGCTATTAATAACCTAGGATAAACCTAAGGTTTCATAGATTAAGGAACATTTTATAATTTAGATATCCTATAAGTGGGTTTTCATAATTATGTGGTTCCTCACTATGATAATTTTTTCTTACTCAAGGATTTATGGTTTTAGTTGATGGAGGGAACCAGAAGGAATTGGGTTACTGTTGAATGAGACGGAAAATTTGATGATGATAAGATTAATGGGATGGGAATTTCAGTGAAGTATGTTGTGATTGTGCCTAGTTATTTTTCATGAAACTTGATTAACTACATGTACCAAATATCATACTCACCATGGAAGGGAAGGATGGAGTTAATTTAGATTTATGTTAATAGAGACCATGGAGGAATGAAGATTAAGTTCCCTTTATGTCAAGAATGTGGAAATAATCACCTATGTGAATGTCTTACAGGAAAAAGAATATTTTTTGAATGTGGGAAGGAAAGACATAAATAAAGTCACTACAAAGAAAAAATAAAGGGTTATGATAACAAAATAGATGGGAATATTTGAATCCATAAGGTATCATCCAAGGTCTAATTATTTATGTGTGGAATGAATGGTCATTATGAAAATCGATGTCCTAAGTGGAAAGCTTCTGATGATAATAAGCAATGTGGTATGAGTAATGGTAATATTTTTGATGATGATGATACTACAAATTAAATGTGAAAGGAATGAGTTATTATGTAATTGGATTAGGTATCCTTATTTTTATTATGGATTAAGTAGAATAATTGACTTTTTTAGGTATTTGGATTCAATAATTATGTTATATGAATGGTGAAATACAGAAGTATTTCCTAGTTTAGTTTTTTCTATGTATTCACAAGATTATTTTGACTGTTTTTGATAGACTTAAAAAGTGATTTAATGATATCTTGATATTTTTAATAAGGTAAGATAACCCTTAATATATTCCTCATGTTTAGATAATCTTGTTTGGATAAAGATATTTTGGATATTAATAAGTAAATTAGAAAGTACTGATCACATTGGAAGTAATTAAGGACTTGTTTATAAGTGGTTTATGCTATCATTGATGAAGTTTAAAACATTTTTAAATTTATGTAATAGATCCAATATACTTTATAATAAGGAATATTTCATGATTTAAATTATAATTTATGATTACTCAGGTCATTAACATGTTTCAAAAGAATACATGATGAATTAATTCACATATTTTGTATGTGAAAGATAAGATCTACTATATGATATATGAGAGATCAATGTTGAGTCGATTTTGAGAAATTTATTGAAAATTTTTCAAGAGACATTGATTTTCATATTTCAGAACAAATATAAGTTTAACTATTTATGGAAATTTTATGTTAAAATTTGGATGAAGTTTATGATATTAAAGTATTATCTCACCACAAGAGGATTTATTCATATTGGATAAACTATTCTAAAAACTTTGTGTTGATGATAAATAAATACAGATGGGTTAGATTATCATAGATATCATAATCTATTGGTTCTTGATGAATGGAAAATTCACCATCCTTTTTGAAGAAATATGTGAAGTGGAAATTGATCAAGGAACAACCAAGGATGATTTTGTCCTAAAATTATGCAATTATATCCTTCTAAAAAAATTCATTAAATTTTGGAAAATGATCTAGAAATAAAATGTTTTCCCAATTTCTTAATTTTTTTTGAACCGATGGACTTTTAAATCATAATTTTTTTTTGTATTTGACTCCATCAACATTCCATTGGTCATTTACTTATTTGTAATTTATGACTTCAATCACACCCTATAAATATTTACTCTTTTCCACCAAGTCCATATTTTCACTTGCAACCAATGATCTTCCTTATGGAAACCTAGTTATCAATTAATTTGGGTAACCATAATATTTCAAAGATAACCTTTTTAAAATTAAGTTTTATTATTCATTTTGATGATGTGGGTTTATATGAAAGTAACTTCTAAGTACTTAACCTTTAATAACCCAGATGAATTTTTAGGGTGAAATTCATGTTAAGGGGGGAAGAATGTAACACCCCGAGTTTCTCTAAAACTTTTTTTTCAAATAAATTATTTTTATTTGATATTGTTCTTTCCAAACAATAATTTGTCAAAATTTCATTATACTATACACTATGATAAGTTTGTGTTACACACGACACCGACTTTTCTTGCATTATACACAACCCTAAGTTTCTGTGAAATATCATTTTATTATTATAATTATTTAAACGATATAGTTATAACCTAGACATAAAACATAGTAATATTAATATTAATAACTAATTATTAAATTATATTTATAATGTTTTTATATAAATAAAACATATTTATAATAATACGTATAAATTTTTGTAATGTATTTTTATGTTTGGAAATACTATTTTCTTAAAAGAACTTCTTTTTATGGCCTTCTGTGAAAAATAATAAAATTAATTCTAAATGCTTTCAGAAATTAAATTTGATAAAATAATTTTTATTTTGTAATTCATAATGTTAAAATTATCTTATGGTGAATTTTGGGGTTTTTCTAAGAAACATCATTTTGGGAGAATATTGAAAAATATTAAATTTTAATTCAAAATTTCTTTTTCATCTAATTTATTTATATAGTTAAATAATATTTTATTTTTGTTTTAAAATAAAAATAGCTAAATTATAAATCTTTTAATATAATTTAGTTCATTGGAAGCATTTTTTATTTTAAATTTAGATATAAAAGCTTTATGAACATTTGAAAATTCTCACTTGAAAAACTCACTTTCTCCCCACGTCTATGGTATTAGCAATAAACTTATTTTTTCAAATTATATGAACAAAATTACTAAAAATATACATTAATATTTTTAATATGCATCATATTTATTTTCTAATAATATCAACTTAAATTTTTACAAAAAATATTAGGGAAAGTGATTAAAATTTATTATAGTGATTAAGGTAAAATTAAACTTAACAAGGGACTAAACCTTATAATTAAGGGATATAAGGACCTATAAACTTGTAAAAAACTCATTATATGGAAATATTTCGTCCAAAAACCTTATGTTATTGAGTTCTTTTGGTTTTTATTACTTTTTAGGTTAAAATGTGGGTATAACTAACTTGTTTTCAGAAATTCCAAATGTGTCCTCTCCCTCCCAAATAAAAGTCCACCACATCTCCCCATTCTCCACACCTATCAATACACATAGGTTTATCCAAAATATACCTAATTAACTTCCCAATATCCCTACCATACTCGTTGAATCCTACATTTGGGAATAAATCCAACCATGGAAGCCCTTTGGTGCAATCCAAAAGGAGTTTCCCAAAGAAGATGTATCATCCTTCCTCAATCTCCTTTCTTTTATTTTCATTCTCAAATACCTCAATTATTTTTATTCAATGAAAATATAATTTAATTAGTATCATAAATATACTAATATGTTTTTATGATAAGGGTTTTCAAAAAAATTACACACATTTCTATCTAATGGGTAATGAACACACCGTTCTTGTGTACAACGAACTACCACCTCACGGAATGACGATGTTTTTTTTCCTTTACCACCTATCATGTTTGGGAATTAGGATAAAAAATCTATTTTTATATGATATATATGAGATATATGAAATATTTATTCTTATTTATTTATTATATTACACATACCTTCTTTCTTTTTATTTTTTTTATATACGATAATTTTATTTGGGGATGTTTGGACTACCACCTCCTCAAAGCGATGTGATTCATTCGCACTCTACATGGAATATATTAAGGATTTATTTATTGAAATTATATGGTATATATGACATAATAAGGATAATTTAATGATATATATATATATATACATATATTTAATTAACTTTCTTACTTTCAATATGGAAAAAAAAAACAGAAACAACATTCACGCGTACGTACGACCTACCGTTTGTCTGAACGGTGCATTAAATTTTATATTTATATATTATATAGATCATTATTAATATATATAATTAACATAAATGATATGTATATTATTTTTTAAACTATTTGAATCATTATATACGTATGAGGACAAAAAATATAAAAAATTAAGACAAATGAAAAAAAGTGGATATTACATGAAACAAAACCTTAACATGGAATTTTTAAAAAGTAAGTAATATAAAGTCATAATAAAACCATGTATGGTATTATATATAATAATATGGTTCTATAAAAGAATAATAATAAACTTATATTTATTATACATGAGGTTTATATAGGTACTAAGAGAGTTAAGACATATGGTTTGGGAATTTTATCTCACTTTTTATTTCCATGAGATACATGCCATATTGACCACTCGATTATTTTATTGTGGTGTATATACTTACCTATTAAATGTTATATAATTAATTTAATTTATTTAATTATAATAAAATATTTAATTTATGTTATTATTTCATGGGAATCCGGATTCTAAAGTTATTTAGGTAGTAAGGGAATTTATCTCACTTTTTATTTCCGTGAGATACGTGCCATATTAACCACATGATTATTTTTTGATGGGTATATACTACCATATGAGATGTTATATCATTAATTTAATTTATTTAATGATAATAATTTTTTTAATTTACATCATTATTTCATGGGGATCATGATTCTAAAGTTACTCAAGTAGTAAGGGAATTTTATCTGTCTTTTTATTTTCGTGAGATACATGCCATATTCACCACTCGATTCATTTGTGTTATGTATATATTACCCTATGAAATTTAATATCATTAATTTATTTAATTTAATTATATTAAAATATTTAATTTATGTTATTATTTCATGGGTATCATAATTATAAAGTTACTCAAGTAGTATGGGATTTCTAGCCTCACTTTTATTTCTGTGAGATTTATGCACTATTCACCACTCGTTTCTTTTGTGTGGTGTATATACTAACCATGAATGTAATAAATGATTATTATACTTAAACATATATTTATTTACATATCCATTTTATTAGTTCAATTTCATGTGGATTATTTTTCAAAAGTTATGAAATTTTTAAAGTAGTTTTGTCTCGAATTTCCTTCATTGAGACACATGCCATGAATTAAAAAAACATGTTTTCATTTTTTTTGAAATATGTTTTCAAAAAAGTTTTAAAATATGTATTTAGTGATTATAGTTTTATATCATATTTAAGGAAAAATAATTCTAAATTTTTTATGGCTTTCAAATAATCCTTTATAATTTTTCAAAGTGTTTTTAAATAAATGGTTTTCAAAACCTTTTAAATATTTATTTATAATAATTCAAAGTGTTTTAAAGGAAATATTTTATAAACCATTTTCAAGAATTATTTAAAAGTTTTAAAATTGTTTTAAAAGAAATGGTTTTAAAAACGTTTTCATTCATTCTTATAAGTTTTCAATTTTATTTTAAAAAAATTGTTTTCAAAAGGTTTTATGTTTTATAAATATTTTTTCAAAGAATAAATGATATTTTCCTCGGGAAATGTTTTTAGAAGATATTTAATAATTTTTTTCATTATTTTATGACATCCATCATTGTTACTCATGTATTTTTTGGGAAATCATCCAAAGGTTCTATTCATATTATTTATCTAAATGGTTTATGTTTTGATGGCATGCTGTTTATGAAACCCATTTCTTTTCCATGGGTTATATGATTATGAAACCCAATTGTTTCATTGGTTATGATTTTGATGAAATGATTATGAAACTTGTCTCATTTTCAATAGGTTATGATATGATTACATGTTTATGATACCCATTTCATTTCAAGGGTTATGAGATTATTATGTTTATGATCTTATGTCCTACGTATGTATGATTTCATTATGAGATGGGTGGGACCTTTATCTCCCTCAAATGCAATGGGTAAAGATTTATATCTCAGGAGATAATAATGGGAATAAAATTGATGGTCTTGATCCACTATGGGAAGTTTAGAAAACTTGATACCTTAAAAGGAATGGACTATGACTAGGGATGGTGGTGTGTTCAACCCAGTAGGTGAAACCACTATGAAGATGGAATATAGGGAAACCCGGTCCATTAAGGGAAGATGAGGAAACCCGATCCACTATGGGAAGATAGGGAAACATGATCCCATACAAGGAAAGGACTATAATTGGGGATGATTTTGTGCCCCGACCAGTACGTGTAGTCCCCATGATGTTCCCGAATATGTTTTATCTACATGTAGTAACTTATAGGGAATAATATTATACATTTATGTGTATGCCACAATTCCATGTAATAATCCTACATTATGCTTTCTTAAAATTTGATCATCATTTACTTATGATTAATGACTTATTAACTACTAAACTTTATTCCTTGATTCATTTTTTTGATATTTGATTTGTAGGGAATGATATTATAATGTTATGATCACATTTTCATACCCATACGCTCATGTTTATGCTTGAAAATATCCCTTATTTACCATTATATATCATTTAAGCTAACCCCTTTTGTCTGTTTTCTTCCCTATTTTATGAAGACATATTTTATGTATGATATTTATAAGAGTGTTTTATGTCATAGAGAACCTAGTGGGAGATAATATAGCTCACTCATGTACTAGTATTTATGGTTCCATGTTTCCAAAGGCACTAGACTAATACGGTTTTGGGCGTCCGTTTGGGTATTGTTTTATGTATTATATAGAAATGAAGTAATATCTATTTATGTTAAGACTAGTTTGTTATAATGAAGTCACAAATAGTTATACCCCTAGCCAATATGACTTTTCATCAATAGGTTATACCTCCCAGATACAAACTTATTTTCTGTAATCTTTTCTGATCGACATAAGAATGTTTTTCAATTCCTCCATAAGAAATATAGAAAACATTACTTGTGTATAAATTTCAAGATATTCAAAAACACTATTAAAATATTGTTGGTATTGAAATATTCTCCTAATCACTAGTAGACCTAGATATGATCAATCATAGATTTTCTAAACATTAAAGAAAAATACCTCAATAATTGTACATCTAATTTCTATATCTAATTTGTATCTATCCAATACTCCATCCAGTCTGCCAATGTACAATCCTACATCTAGTTCATAAATATAAAAAACTATATCTTAGTTTTCATCCATCCTAACCTCCATCCAATTTTCACTATCCAAACCTATGTGTAGTAGCTCAACTTCAACCTAAAGACAATCTTAGTAGGAAACTCATCCTTTCACAAAAACACCAGCTTCAAAACATTTCATAAGTGCGAAAAATGTTATGTATGTGTGTACTTTCAATCTATACAGGTGTGAATCTCAAGAATATGGGAAGGAACTCAAATTCATTTCTCACTCACCCAAATTCCAATTCCGGATTTCTTACTCAGTTGAATTTCATTTAAATGATTTTACCCTATTATAGAACATTATGGATTCATCCTTGAAACTCAAGCATATTCCATATTATTCTAATTTCCTTAAACTCAATGTTAAGGAATTTTTTAATACTTTCTTAACCTTAGAAAGAAGTGACCTTTTAATGAAAATAAAAAATAACATAACATTTAAGTACTTTATATGGTTTTTGTAATATTCATTATAGTTTATC